>VDFB02333216.1:0-30383 GCA_007258455.2 Sequoia sempervirens | reverse complement strand
CTTGCATGTTAATCTCTAATACAAAACTTTGTTCTTGGAAATTATTAATGAAGAATATCAAACCAACAAAAGGCAAAGAGGAAGAATCACAATAGTCTTTTTGTTGAAGAAGTGCACATCTATTCTTTTAACTCATCTAACTTGGACTTGATAGACAAATAGAAATTAATGTAGCATTTAGAAGGGTTTACTAAATAAATAACTTAAAAGAACTCACAATAAATTGTAACAAATATACAATGAATATCCTTTATTTTATGAAATCAACACCATTTACATAAGCCTCCTCTCCAATACCAAAAAACTACCCCCTTGAAATAGTTTTTTTTTTGCCCATAAGGCATACACAAACCCCTACTTTAACTCTTAACTCTCCATATATAGCATGCACATAACTCTTATTCCCAAAAAGACCGAGCTATTACAAACCACTTCTAAAATTAGCAATTACAGTTTGACCTATGTCCTAATTCAAAGGAAATGACTTACATCATTCATTCTTCTTCAAATTTTAGATTTTAGTATTGAAAATAAAATAAGATTTCAAATATATGTTTCATAATTTTTCAAACTTTGCTATATTTTTTTGGTTCTTTACCAGTTTCTAGATTTAAATGACAATAAATAAATATATATATATATGTGTGTGTGTGTGTGTGTGTGTGTGTGTGTGTGTGTGTGTGAAATAAAGCTACTTAATTTACATTGACCATTATCCAATCTTATAGGAAATTAATAGCAACCTTCGGATGATGTACATTTTAAGGCTCTTTTCACATTGTTGAATCTTCATGGACTTTCCAAAAGTATGTTGGATATGCTTTTTAATCATGTAATAAATGTAAATTAAACCATATATAGGTGAAGATAAATAATATCACCTTTCAAAAAAAATTAGGGCTAACAAATGAATGAAATTGATTAAATATAAAAAAACCTTACATATATGACTTGAGTTTGATAATGCGATTAAAGTAGGCTGTGATATATATCATTATACTAAAATGGAAATAAAAATGGATTGGGGTTAGCATAGCTTGGAATTAGCAAAAGCTTGATTTTGCTTGATGTCATGATGTTAGAAAGATCTACAAATCAAAATTTGGAATTGGACTCTATATCAGGGCATTGGGATGATTAGAATTATAGAGGGTTTTGGATACAACTATGACAACTATCCTATCCAAGGGTGATTTCCATGATGTCCTGAGAAAAGTATGATCTTCGGTACTTGCAACACCTTTTTCCTAATGATATATGAGATAAGGCAAATAATGGTGGTCTTAAGGAGCACCATGGGGCTTGTTATGCAAGGGTTGAAGTTTAAGATTGCACCTTAGTCAAAGCCCCAAGACTGAGTTAATATTTAAAGTAAAAGAGATAAGTGGTGGCAATGGATGTGAATGTGAGTGGAAATGAATGCCAAAAAGGTGATTATTGTTGAATCTTGACACAAGCTAATGCATTTGTTAGAGAATGTACTTTGGGTGTGCTTTGACAATGGATGTCACTTGTTGATTGCCAATTGATTGATTGTTGTTGACACTAACAAAGGGTAATTGATGACTTGTTACTTGCAAGTTGAGTAGAGCTTGTGTGTTCTTTTGATACTTTGTTATTCCATGCAAGTCATAGGATGATTAATGCAAATGACAAGTGGGTCAAATAAATTCTTGGCTAATATTTTCCTAGAGTTACACAACAAAAAGCACTACATAAGGAATAATAATGAGGAATTTGAAAAACATAGTCTTTATTTATGCAAAATAAATTCATATCATGTTAGTTACTCCAAAAAGTATGAAACCTAACGAATCTATGCTACCCAACCAATAATATTCAACCTACTTGTAAAGATCCTCTACATTGCAATCTATTCCCTTGTTTAAGCCTAGTTATGCTAAGACCAACTTCAACTATGACTTCCCCAACCATTTTCAAAAGGAATCAATCCACTTTTATGTTTCCATAGGAAGCAATCCTATGCACCTCTTGTCTATAACCAAACTTTCAAGATTCCATGATGCTTCAACTTCCTTTGTATTTTTGTTGACACTTTGACTTATTTTGGAACACCTTTGTCCATTTGCAAAGTCTTATTTTGGAACACCTTTGTCCATTTGCAAAGTCTAACCTAATTGACAAGATGTTGTTTGTCATTATCTAGCTGTCAACCTTAGAATAACTTAGTAATATCAATATTTCAAGGTCAAGATTGGGTCCTATATGGCCTCAACAAGCTTTAGTGACATAGTTGATGCCCTAGTGACATACATTGCTTTGTGTGATTCCCTTGTTCATACTCTATTTCTTGTAAGGAAATAGTGCCTCATGATGTCTAACCATGCGACCAACACCTTAGCTATAGATCTTCACCTTATTGCAATAGATTCTTTAGGCTCTCAATCACACACAAAATTACAAATAAAAACAAACAACACATTTCACAAACATGAAAGAAAGGGAACTCTTTTTGGTTGATGCAAGACTACTTGATCCCTAGAATGCTCTTGCATTAGACACCTTCCATGATTTTTTTTAAGCCAAGGGATTTTCCCTTTCGCTTCAATGATCCAAAAATCCTCTTTTGGCCCTGAAACTATTTTAGTGATGGCAATATTACTCTATTCACTATACTGGGTCTTCTTATCAATCCACTCATTAAGATTTTGTGCTACTTCTTCTTGTTTCTATTTAGGTATTCACCTCTTCCAATCAATGTTGTCTTGTGATATCCTTTTTCCAAGGAAAATGATATAGGGTCAAACAGATTGAATATAAGTGAGATATCCAATCCTTCTAACAACTCAATTTCATACACATTGAAAAAATTTATGCAAAAGTTTGCACAAGCCAATCTTCTTGAGTTTTAACTTGTATGTTTCTTTGGGGGATCTCTCTTTCCTTAGATGTTTTATGAATAAATTTTTGAGTAAGTCTTCTCCCTTTTTCTCACATATGTTAATGCTTTGTGCTTGGTGTTGCTATCCTCCAACTACTTCTTGACTTGTGCATGAACCTTTATGTGTTGCACAAAGTCCTTATTTTTTGCATTAATGTGCTTTCCTCCTTCCACCTCCAACAAGTCCATGACATCCATTAGTGATGTCTCATACAAAATTTGGAATGATGTCCTTCCAATCAACTTGTTTGCTAAGTTGTACACTACTTGCACTAACTTGGAGTCCCTCTATGTAGGTTGATCTCCAACCAAACATCTTAGTAATTTTCCAAGGCTTCAATTGACAACTTCTATTTGACCATCTATCCATGGATTGTATGTATTTTCATGATAATGATATCTTAAATTTTATTTTTAGGCTTACTTCACATGGCATGTTTTGTACATTTCAAAGGAAAAAGAATACTTCATCTCTTTGATAGCTTATGTTCACAATTGTGTTTTAAGTTTAGATTTTTAAGGATAATTATGTGTTTACCAACTCTTCGAAGTGCCATTGGGGTTTCATATTGATGGAAAATTTTGTGTATATGGATCAAGGCAACAATGACATGCCTTCTTTAAAGCTTTGGACCACTTTTCATATTTACAAGCCTAATGAGCATGATGAAAGGCTAAAGGAAGGTATAATAAGAATATAGGAAATCTTCATGTCTTAGATTGGGAAAATGTGTCCACACTTGTATCAAGTTGCACATGAGCAATGAAAATTGTGAAAAATCCCAACTTAATGGAAGAATAAAATTGAGACCAGATAATGGGAAATTTACTTGCACCAACAAAGGAAGAAATTTATTTAGATTGTAGAAAGACTTGACAGATTTCTAGCTTCTCCAAATTGGGCATTTGGAGACTTATCTTTAATATATGAGATTCTCCCACTAACAGGATCAGACCACTATGCTATCTCACTCAACATATTAACACAAAAAGTGAAGTCTTCATAGAAATATTCCTTCAAATTTGAGAGCATGTGGCTGAGATACCCACAATTCCATACACTATTAGAATAATGGTGGAAAAGTGCCCCATTCATAAAAGGCTCCAAAATGTATCAACCATGCAAAAAACTTCAGTATGTAAAACAACAAATCAAGTCCTAGAATATCAATGTGTTTAGAAATATTTTTGTCTAGAAAGAGGAAGTATACAATCAGTTATCCAAAATTAATGAACACATCATCTCTCATGGCCTAGATGCCCCAGCTTATGAGCAATAGGATAAGCTACAATCAAAATGGGTAGAACTCCTTGCAAGAGAAGAAACTTACTGGCGTCATAAATCCAAGGAACTTTGGTTAAAAGATGGGGACAGAAACACAAAGTTTTTCCACATATCTACACAGATAAAGAGAACCAAGAATTCAATCTTCACAATCCAAAACAGTGTCACTAAGGAGAGTGATATTCAAGTGGAAGGTGTCAAGTTCTATGCAAACTTGTTAACATCTGCCCCACAAGCATTAGAAAAGGAGAAGGAGGAGCTACTAGAGGCTATCCCAAAGTTAGTTAATTAGGAATACAATGAAAAACTGATGGAGCCTTTCACCCTAGAAGAGATAAAAAAGTAATCTTTTCCCTAGCACTAGACAAGGCCCTCGAGGCAGATGGTTTCATGGCTCTATTCTATAAAAAATGTTAGAAATTTATAGGAAATGACCTACTCCACGCCCTTGAGGAATCCCGAAAATTGGGTACCATGCTAAAATAGTTCAATCTTACTCACATTGCAATCATTCCTAAAGTACCAATGCCCAAAAGTTTTTTAGATTTTAGGCCAATTTCATTATGTAACACCATATACAAAATCTTTTCTAAAGCCATGTATCTCATACTCCAACAACTCATTCCCAAGATCATCTCAGAGGAACAAGGGGGTTTTTTCTTAGGAAGAGAAACAATAGGAGCCTTGGTAGCCCACAAAGTCCTACACTCCATAAACTCACGTAATCTGCATGCTTTCATAGTGAAATTGGACATGACAAAAGCTTATGACAGAGTGGATTGGGACTTCCTAATCCAAGTACTAAAGAATTTTGGCTTTAGGTACAAATGGTGTAAAGGGTGCTCTCTTGTTTGTCAACAACAAAGTTCCCAGTTATAATAAATGGGCCACTTGTGGGTTTCTTCAATTCTACCCAAGGAGTTAGACATGGTGACCCCTTATCACCCTTCTTATTTATTATTCTAGCGGAAGCACTAAGCCGATCTATTCATAAAGCTAGAACTCAAGGTACTCTGAAAGGTATATCTCTTCCCTTCACTAATACAATAGTTTCTCACTCCGTCTTTGCAGATGATACCCTCTTTTTTGGGAAAGCCTCCCTGCAAGAAGCAAAACAATTCAAGACCATTCTTAACAAATACTCTTTAGCATCTGGCCAAAAGATCAATGCAGAAAAATCAAAGATTTATATCCTCAATGCAAAGTTGGTTGTGAAAAGGCACATTGTGAAACTTCTTGGATTTCAACTAGCAAAATTACCTTGTTCCTACCTGGGTATACCTTTCTTCTTGGGAGAAAATAAGGCATCATACTGGAACAAAGTCATTCACAACATCCAAACCAAAATCTCTTCATGGAAAGGAAGATGGTTATCTTTCTCGGGGAAAAATTTAATGGTTAAATCAGTTTTTTCAACAATCCCCAACTACTACATGGCAGTTTTCAAAGCCCCCAAGTCAGTGATTTTAGAAATAGAAAAATTAATTAGAAGTTTCTTATGGAAAGGAAACATGGACAACAAGAAGAAATTTTGTTGGTAGCTTTGGATAAAATTAGCACTGACAAATATAAAGGTGGGATAGGGACCCACAATATGTTAGCTAAGAATCAGTCCTTAGGGGCTAAGCTAGTATGGAACATGTACTCCAAACCCCATTCAAAATGGTGCAGAATAATGCAGGAAAAATACTTGGACACTGATTCACCTAGCATGATATTCGCCATCTCTGATCCCCCAAAGGGATCCACAATGTGGAACTTCCTGATAGAATGTAGAAAAGTGATTACCCCATATCTAACATGGGAAATAAATAGGGGTGAAGAAGCCCTATTCTGGAAAGACTTGTGGAATGGTTTCCCATCCTTGAAGGCATCACCAAACTTGCAAACAAAACAAGAAATTCATCAAAGCCATTGGCGCAACAAAGTGAAGGACTACTTTGGAGTTGTGGATGATAACATAGGCCAAGTCACATGGAAAGACTTCAACATGTTGCCAATACCTTTTGATCAAAGATTTGCACTACAAAACCTTCTACAGGGAAGAATAATATACAAATCCCACAATCCAGATAAGCTAATATAGCCCCCCTCTAAAATAGGAGAATACCAAGTAAGTCAGGGTTACAAAGTGGCCTCATAAAACAGGGAAAATCTACCATCACATAGAGCCTTCTCCTTCTGCTGGAATGCAATGAGCCTTCCAAAAGCAGACTATTTTGCTTGGCTTGCACTAAAAAAAGAAATCCTAACTAGTGATAAACTATCAAAACTGGGAATATCTACCCCTTTCCAATGTATGCTATGCCAGTAAGCTTTGGAAGATGTTGACCACTTGTTTATACAATGCAAATTTTCCCAACAATGTTGGACCTTCATCCAGAACAAGTTGAACTGGTACTCCCCTTTACAAGACTCTCTCTGGGCTATGTTCACTAGTTGGCCAGTACTTTACAAGAACTCACTGTTTGCCTGCACTTGGAGAGTTACACCGACAATTTTCATCTAGGGTATCTGGTGGGAGAGAAAAAAATAGATATTCAGAAAACAAATAACAAGGGCTGATCAGATCATAAAGGCCATGGAAAATTCAATTGCAGAAGTTTTTAATGCATGTCCTCAAAACTAAGACAGTATCATCCATGTTCATAGATTGGGATACATCTCTTCTTAAAGGGTGGAAGTCGTTATCATTACCATTCAAAGGTAGCCTCCACCAACTGCAAAAGAGGAACATAGACAAAAAATCAATTTCATGGTCACCCTTGCCACGAGACTTCAACAAGCTAAACTTTGATGGAGCCTCTAAAGGAAACCTGAGAAAATTAGGATCAAGAATAGTTATCAGGGATTGGAAAGGTGATTTTATAGGTGTTCAATCAATCAAACTACCTTAGGGAACAAACAATATGGCAGAGGCGCATGGCCTACTCTTGGGGCTCAAAATGGCAATCGCTCAAAAAATTACAAAACTCCAAGTAGAAGGTGACTCCCTATTAATAATAAATGCAGCTAAAGACAAAAAAAAATGTAGAATTGGAAGCTACATTACATCCTTCAACAGGTATGGATCCCACTTGGAAAATTTGAAAACATACATATCATGCACACCTACAGGGAAGGCAATAAATTAGCCGACTTCTTGGCTAATATGGCATGTGCAAAAAATGAGGAAATGGTACATTTCGACAAGGTAGATTCAAAAAATAATACACATTTGAGGGAGCTCTTCCTAGCGGAAAAAACATCTCACATGTTAAAAGAGGGGTTACCACTTAATTAGTGCATCACAACACATAGAAAGGTGAATCAAATTCAAAGGAAATGGCAGCTCTCAAATACATCATCATTAAAGGTGGTGGTACCAAGATAATGGTTGGCATAAGTAACCTCATGCAAAAAAATCACGCGAACTATAGGCGGCTCTCCTATTTTTTTGTTTCTTCAAGCCAAGTCAACACTTGATCACCCTCAACAATGAGTTTGTGCTCTCATACTCGCCCAACTGTAGACACTTAAATAATGTATCATTCGCTCTTTCTTCTAGCGTGTTGTTTGCAGGTACTGAAGAAATATTATATCAAAGAGTGAACCAAAAGGAAATATTTTTCACACACTCGGCCGGGACTCTCACACGAGCTTGAGTAATTGCTTAACACTGGCACAATTAATGGCATGCAAGGATGTGATAAGGGTTCCTATCATTTGCCACCTAGCGCATGACTATTCGATATCTCTGCTGGCTCAAACTTAAATAGTCTCCCACACATTCTCATCTCACACGTCTAGAATTCTCTATCAACTATGGCCAAAGTAAGAGTAGAGAAGAGAGTGCGATGCTAGAAAAACTGTGTCAAATTTGCAGAACAGAGGAAGGCAAAGGAAAGATTGAGTACAAGCCCTGCAATCTTTGAGTCCCCATGAAAGTGCAGGCATGGGAAAGGCATTTTGAAGGCTTCCTATCACATGAATATTTGGATATTGTTTTTGACTTGGATTGCTCAAGAGTGGAGGACTGCATTCACACAGTTCTGGGTATAAAAATCACAAGCCCCAACATGAAGAGCCCTTCTTCCCTCATAGGTTCTCTCTATCTTTTTCTCAAATTTGTATGACTT
The DNA here is from genome assembly GCA_007258455.2 of Sequoia sempervirens. Lineage (NCBI taxonomy): Eukaryota > Viridiplantae > Streptophyta > Pinopsida > Cupressales > Cupressaceae > Sequoia > Sequoia sempervirens. The sequence continues at coordinate 22,078 of VDFB02333216.1, read as the reverse complement.
GTTCCAATCTCTCAGCGACTTGGAAGAAATTGCAAAAAAAGTTGTGGAGATTTTCTTGATGGACAATTTACTACTGAAGGGTGTTCAAGAATACAACCTTTACAGAGGGAAAGGTTTTGTTGGCGATCTATTCCCAAGTACCTGAAACGACGCTAAGGGTTTGCAGAAATTTACATAGCCATCAAGCAAGCATTTGAACACAAATGTGACCATATTCTCCTTCGTGCTATGCGCCAAAATGCCAATTGTCTCTGCACAAGTATGGACATAAACATAAAAGAACAATATTATGCAATAGCGTTCCTTAAAGCGCACTCACACCACCCTCCACTCAGAGGATTTCAAGGAAATTCTTCTCAAGCGAATGGGTTCCCTCTGACAGTTCTAGACCTGAATGCTTCTAGGGTTCAAGTCGACACAAAAGTGGTAGCAACAGGGGAAGTTGAGGAAGGCCAAGGTGAAAATTCCATTGGCTTTGAGTGTATGGAAGAGTAAGGGTCTATTTTGCAAATTTTTCTTTTTGATCAATCAATACCTCTACTTCTACAAAATCCCTGTGTCAAGATAGGATACTATGCATATTGCTAGCTACTTCGCATGTCGGGTGACATGAGTTTTTGGAGAAAAAACCTGTTCCCAAAATAAAGCAATGTATATCAACTGTTAAGGGTGGGGGATGTAAGTTTTCTTGTAAAGCCAGTCCCAAATACAAATGTAATGAATATGTAAAGTGGGCTGGGTGGGAAATTTCCTCAGAAATGTCTCTGACAAAGCAAAAATTCTAATGTAATTGCATGGATCTAGCTCGTCTTAGCCATTCTATTGGCAGGCAACATGCTCTAATTTTGTGCTATCTATCAAACTGCAAACCTTCAAAAAGGTAGTCATACTTTGTAATATCCCTTTTAAGTTAATATAATTACAGGCTCTATGCCTTTTATCAAAAAAAAAAATTGAGGTCATGAAAATGTATTGATTTGATGTTGAGAGTTTCTTTGAGTGTCCATTCTTTTCCAATATGAATCTAATGCTACATTACTCGATTCTTAAAGGTGAGATTCTTGGGGATATTGATGTAGGGTCTTACTCTATGGTTCATGAAGGAGATCATGACAATGAAAGTGGGGATGAATTAGAAGTAAAGAATGTTGATCAGGATCTACTGTATACAGATCCTTCATTCCCTCCATGCCCACTAATTCAACTATCATTGTGGACAATAAAACATGCCTTTTTCCTAAGGCATCAATGACTTGATTTTACTTGTTAGGACTATATTTCAACATAAAGGATTAACCATGAAAGTACTCTACTAATCTCATATGCCTTTAATTTATCTTTGCCTAATTGTTGATTAACTACAGTGCTTGGTGATTTCTGTACAAAATAAAATTATTGAGAAAAAAGTAATGTTTCCACTTTCACAAAGCTTGAATAATGACATAGAAGTCCTAGTGATACACTTAATACTTCTTCCTACATTATTCAATTTCTCATTGTAGAATGCAATGTGTCTTCCCTCTTGGTTAAGAAATAAACTAGTTGCAGTTTAGTTGGGTTTGTAGTCTACTTGAAAAACCTTATTGAAATAAGAGAACACCAACATAGTGTCCTAATATGACCTTTAAGAGTTTGAAATTCTTGATGTGTTAATATTTTAATCAAGGCCACCCTTCCACATATAGCGAGTTAGTGGTGCACATATACCATTGAAGTTTTAGATGAATTTCCTATAGACGCTTGTAAACCCATGGAAATTTATACCTCATGCAACATTCTATGATACTAATCATTTGAGTATTGTTCTCATTTCTTTGGATCCATATTCAACTCATCTTGAGATATCACAACCCACTTATGCAAGTTCCTCTACGTAAAATTGTACTTCTTCAAGTTAACATGTAACTCCTTCAACTATGTGAAAACTTCTTGTAGGTGTGCAATGTGGTATTCCCTTATCTCGTTGAACACCAAAATGTCATCCACATATACAAACACAAACTTTCCTAGATACACCTTGAAGAGTTTGTTCATTAGCCCGATGAATGTGCTTGGGGAATTTATTACCTCAAAAAGTATTACCATCTACTTATAAAATACATCATCTATCTTGAATGTGGTTCCTCTCATCACATTTTGCAATCCAGAAATAATGATAACCAATCTTAAGGTCAACCTTTGAAAATTATTTGGACTCACTTAGAAAATATAATAGGTCATCAATCCATGATAGTAGTAATTGGTACTTGATGTTGATCTTGTTGATTTTTTTAGAGTTTGTACAAATTCTCCATTCACCTTACTTCTTTGATGTTGTAAGGTCAAAAATTACATACTGCACACTATTCACCTTACATTTGTGTACCATGCCCATCCCATTAGTCATGTTTAGTTCTCATTTAGCCAAAATTTCAACCAAAAATGAGTTCTTAGTGTTCCTTACATGTAAATCTAGATGATTTTAGACCTCACTAAACTCCACCAAAAATTTAAATTTGTATCTTGCTTAGACACTAGTGCCCCTGGGCACTTGTGTTTGCTTTCAAATTTAATTTTTTTATCCCACCAATCATTAGAACCCTAATCCTAGTTGTCCTTACCATGTTTTCTAATGGATATCTTACTGGCATTATTCTATAAAAATATATTCACCTTTCATTGTTGAGGTTTTCCTTTCTCATTCACCACATACTCATTTGGAGAAAATAATTACTATTGGACTCCAAATTTCTACCATTATTCTTTAGACCTACAATTCATCATCTTGATCCTCTCCATATCCAAATCCATTCAAAATATTTAGCTTCTTGATCTACATCATCCTCTCCATCTCCCTTTGCCATACCAAGTTTCCCATCTCTGTGTAAGAAAACTAAATTTGAAACTTCCATATTCTTCTCCTCTTTGTTGTAGACCTATACCCATTAGATCTACCCCAAATCCTCCCCATTCTTATCTCATTTATCTCCATCACATCCTTTGATCCTCTTAGGCTCTATCGCTATAAATTCCTTACTAAGTTTATACATTTCACTAAAACCCTAGTATTACAAACCCTTTAACCATACCTCACGGTTATAGCTCACATTCTTTTGATTATTATTCTAAATCTCCCTTTTGGGCACACCAAGGATTCTTCATCAAACTTTTATCCTCCTCTACACTCCACATATCATTTAGGGTTTTAGAAAACCTTCTAATGATTTCAGTCATAGAATTAACAAACACCACCTACACTACTATAAAAGGATCACAAACCCAAAATTTTCTATCACTATATGTAGAGGTTGAAAATATCACCTTGGGGACTAATAGAGGCATTTTCCAAAATAGTTTATGTTTTCCCTTTTGATTTTCATACATTATTACAAGTTCCAAATATGTCTTATTAGAAATTTGCACATATGAAAAGTCTTAGAAAAATAGGCAAGCATCTTTAGAAATTTATAGACTTGTTAAATGCAAAACACTAGCACTTGAGGACACGAGTTCTTGAACCTAAAACATGTGCTTATGATTTCTCAAATTTATTTTTAGACCCTAGAAACCTTATCCCAATTATTTCCAACCTTCTCCAAACTCCTTCATTATTGAACTTTGAACCAATGATGCTTCTCTTCACCTATTATTCATTTTCCTAGTTTCATATCAATTCCCAACTTTCATGGTATACTCTATTTAGGATAAATATGTGTTTTATATTTTATTGTGTAAATTGAAAATATCTACTTTGGTTTACACTTCATCATAGAATTAGGAGGCAATTTTTAAAATTAATTTGGAAAACTTAACAAACAAAAATAGCATATACCTTCTCTCTGCTTTTCAAAACAACAAAATAAATCTCCTCTTTTCATTTGGTCTCTTCATCAATTTCTTTCCTTTTTCTTCTTTCTCCTTGTTCTCTTCATTTCTTTCTCTCCTCTCTTACCCTCCTTCCACTTCACTTTGTTCCATTTCCCTTTCCTACCCTTCTCTTTCTCTCATTCTCTTGCTTTAATCCCTTTCTATATCCTTTAGTTCACCTATTTTTATTTCACCCAATTTACCCCTATCTATTCTACCCTCTTTATCCTTATTTTCATCCTTTATCATCCTCTTCAATGTAGTCCCCTTTGAACCCTTACCATGTCTCTTCCCTTCCCACCATTAATGAAGCCAAACCTTTGCTCCATTTGATGATCTCTTTGACTATGATGCTCACTATGAGCATACACAAGATTAAAATGATTAGAAGATTGCCTCTCATTTAGTAATCCTCCATGATGAGATAGGTTTCTAGAAGATGGAATCAATCCCTTTTCATTGGTCAATGACCTTCGTACTATGTTTGTTTTCAAATCTCATGGTCTAGATTCCCTTCAACAATTATTCATATTATCCATGCCACTACCATTGTTTCTACTTCATCCAGTCCCTTCCAACCACTTGAAGCTTCTTCCTCCCTCCATTCTCTTGTTATGCCTTCTCTTTATGAGACCATTGTTAATCCACCCACTTCTTTCCCTCCACCCTCCCATCCCAAATCAACACTTTGCATTCCCACTAGTATCCCATGCACTTCCCTCTATCTCTACTAACATTCTACCCACCTCTATTTTTATTCGACTCCCTTTGCAATCAATATATAATTATGAACCCATCCCACACTATATTGATCCTTTTTATGTGTCCTATTTATATTGCTCCTTCCTAGGCCTCCTTGACCACTTCCTTTCTCTCTCATCCCACTTTTCCTTTTCTTTCTCTTCGTATCATTACTCGACATATGCTCTCCCCTTTGCTATTGTTGTCACCTCCTTTCCATCTTTAGTTCCTACTTATGGTTTCTCTCTTCTTCCTCTTCCTCCAACCTATTATACTCATGCTACTAATGTAACGCCCTGCCATGAAACCCTAGAGGACAACACACTACAACACTTAAAAATGGAACAATTTTTTTTTGAAGTGCAACATACTAAAGATTGTAGATGATACAATGTCTTGTATTCTAACCTAAGTCCTCTAAGGTTCCATGACTATGCTACTAGAATCCCATTAACCAAACTAACAAGAATTATAATTCATCTCATTAAACCAAATTTTAGCTAACAATATAAAGTGCATTAAATAATCAACCAATATGATTATCTATATCATGTCATCAAGATAACAACATCCAAGATCTTTCAAGTAATCCACATATGCATGGTACATCGTTTACATTATCCATTATAAGAGAGAGTGCACAATTAATTACAACATTACATCATTCAATAGAGTTTCCTGAGATCAATAGGGAAGAATATACATCTGATTACAATGCATGATACAACTGATTTCAATTCAATACAGGTACATGTAAGATATTCCACTCGAATTGGATCAAGTGCAGAAGTCCACACCACCATGAATAGGCACCCCAAACATGAACAATGACAAGGGAACCCAATGGAGGAATAAGCACAATCCACTCGACCATTTGGAACCCTAAGGTCCACCCCCGTGCTGGGAGATAGCAATAAGGTCCCACCACAAAACAATCAAGAAGACAAAAGATTGACACAAGGGCTAACATGACTCCAATATGCAAGTACATTATAACAACACACGATACTGACACCGCTTCCAGAGACACACAAACATAAAGGGAAATACAAGACAAGGGAATAATAGGTTGCAGTAGGGAAGAGTGACATCACATGGTCCTAGCATGGGTTATCCTGGCTGCCTCACACTAGGCACCAGCCCCACAGGGTAACACATGCGGAACCAACTTCCTTTCATGAGGATAATGAAGTTGATCTTGCCAACTGATGGGTGCCAAATGTGTTCAATTTTTATATCCTTTTCCCCTTTTTTCGTTCCCATTTTAGCTTTCTCCTAAGTCCTTGCCATTAATTGTTAGGGAAATAGAGAATATTTGATATGTTTTAAAAAAGGAGAGAATACTTTTGAAATGTTGAAATTGTTGAGGTAATAATGTATTTTGGATGGTTTTCTACAGAAACTAAATGTGGAAAAGGAACCGACCATGTGAACAACAAATCTTGAAGGGCATAAGATAGGAAGCAAGGGCTGCGTGTGAAAGAAATCTACTTGCTTTTGTCTTTATTTCCTGTTTTAAACTATCTTGGGTTTGTGGCCTGTGGACAACCTAAAAACTATAATCATCTAGTTTGTTGGCCATAAGCCATAACAAACTGTGTCTCTTTAATCATTTTACTTAGTGGTGACCGATGAACATCTACGCCTACATATATGTGTGTTTTGAGTTAAACTGAATATATAGAATCTCCATAAAAATTTCAGTCGATGATATTATTGTGTCAAATATTGGATGCGTTGATTGTGGTTTGAGATAGCGTAAGCGATCTATTGTGCTCACCCTATGGACCAAAGGAAGGGCCCTCTCTTGGGAAGCTTGGTGAGATAATTTTATGGTTTATTAGTTTAGATCTTTCATATCTCGTGCAATTTCATTTCTGTTGAATGCGTATTTGTTAGGTGTGCTATGAATCAGTTTAATTTCTATTCAAGATTAAAAATCCTTAACAATACAACCTATGTGATTGATTTGGTATTAAAAGAATTGCAATGAATTCTCCATGGAATGTAATTGTGGTATGAGGAGCAAGGAGTGTGTTTCAGTTGCAGGTTAATCACTATGTCTCTCATTTGAGACTATGTTATGTTTCATTATGTAAAGCTTCCTGTCATGTTCCATTCACTTCTTATCTCTCCACTGCTGTATTCCATCCTCTTGTCGCAATTAAACTTCCTGTCACTTGCACTCTTTCAATACACCTTTGGCAACCAAATTCTTTCTTTTACTATTGTGATGGATGTTATTAATATTTGTATACCATAATATATTGAGTTTGTTCTACTCAAGTTTAATAAAAAATAGATAGATTGGTTGAAGTAGGTAGGCAATAATTTAAGATTTTTTTTTTTTTTTTTTCATAGTGTGCTTTTGAATTTTAGTTTGAAAAGTGTGTTGTCAATTCTTAGATGCATCCATCCCCCCTTAGTTCATTAGCTTCAGCCCTTAGGTAGATTTCTGCAACACTATTCACAAGCTTATGCCCCCGGATTGACACTTGAAGGATAAACTAAGGAAACTATTGCGAAATTACCAAAGATTAAGTCAAACCTGTTTTGTCAATGAAATATAGAATTCCAAGGATAAATTCAGCCCACAGTTTAATCCAATCATTTTGGCACCGTTGCTGGGGAACAGTGTTAAAGGCCTGTTAGCCTAGTGAAGTAAGTTAGGAGCATTGCGTTAAGGAGAAAGTCTACGCGACAATCAACCTCGTTTGGATAACCACCCTTAGTTTTCTTTGTTGTAAGTCATTTAGGTGCACAAATTGTAGTAGGGATAGTAGAGGGATATTTGTTAAAAAGGATAAAGGGAGTCATACACAAAAATCTGAAAACAATTCAAAGTCATTAGTTAAGGGAAGTAGGTCACAACAAGGGAAATTGAAAACTAAATTGCAATATTTAGAGCTAGATGAACCTAACATCGAGAAGTGTGTCATAGAGTCTACTACTGTTGAGACACCTAGAGGTACCCATCCAAGTTCTTCTGAAATATTGCGGAAAAAAGGTTGAAAATATCTTTCGAGAAACCTATGGGATGGAAGCTGGTCCATTCTCAGAAGAAACCCAAGAGACATTTAGAACCTACTTTACCCCTTGGGCATTAGCCGTCATGGATCCCAATGAAAAAAACGACAATAACAACAACAACAACAACAACAACAACAACAACAACAAATAATAGGGAGTTGGCCAACAATAATCTGGTTACTTTTGAGTTTCCTATCACATATCCCGAACGAGATGCTCCTATGAAGAATATTACTCATTCAAATTTACCTATTTTTCATGGCCTTTCTATTGAGGATCCTAACATGTTCTTGTTTAAATTTGATGTGTTGTGCAACATCTATGATTATCAAAGTGACACATAGAAGCTCAAACTGTTCCTAGCCACATTAAAAGATGCAACCTTGCGTTGGTTTATGAACCTCAGGAACATTAGGACATGGGATGTCATGAGGGATTCTTTCTTGAACAAGTACCAAGAATACTATAAAACCAAGGAAGTCTGGAAGGAACTCTTCTGTATGACACATAAGGGAGACGAGTTTGTGGAAGACTATCTTAAACACTTCATGTTCAGTCTTCAATGATATCATCAATAGGGGCTAAATGATGATACCATTAAAATGAACATGTTTCTTAGAGGCATAAGAGATGATGTCATGGAAGCATTAAATTTAATAGGTAAAGGGAATATTTCTAAAATGGAACTTGATGATATCTGTGATATTTGTAGGAACTATCTAGGCAGGCTGTATTCTGTGGGAGCTTCAACAAGTATCACTAAGCATGAGATAGGTAATTTACTTGAAGACCTTAAGACTAATTTGTTAAGTCATATGGGTAAATAGATAGACACTTTATGTACACGAAGAAAATAGGAGGTTAAAAAAGCGTTAGCCGTCTTTTGCCCCGTTTGTTGAAAGAAGCACAGTGGTGAGGAGTGTCCATATAATAGAACAAATTTATCATCTTTAGAGGAAACCAATAGTGACACTACTCTAAAACCTCTTCTTGTAGAGATGACCGAGGTAGAATACATAGATGATCTTGTTTACTTCATGGCCCAAAGAAGACAGTGCAACCAAGAGCAATGCTCCCATTGGATTACCAAGTTTCATCCCAAAATACTTTTCAACAAAATTCCTTCACAAACTAGTCTGGATGGTATGGAAATGGGCAACACCCTCAATACTACCCTCACTGGTCACAACAATACCTACCTGCTCCACAATCGTGGCAAGCATGGAGAGCACCACCACCACCCTATCCACAATATCAGTGATTTTTGTCGTATCCACCACCTCCAACAATAAACCCATATCAACAATCCCAACAACTCTTAGCAACTGTCCGATATCTAATCAACCTTCTAGTTTGACCCAACCAAAGCTACACCGGTGCAGCCAACACCCAATCCAAACAATAAGGTGACTCAACCAGTTTATAATAATGAAGTGAGGATTCCCGACTTATCCTGTCAATGCATTAGAGATTGACAGTGTAAACTCGAGGTCAGGGAAGAACCTTCAAGGACCGACCATCACTGAAGTTGAAGACCATCCGATTGAGCCCAAAGAAGAGCAACCAAAGCCTCCATTTCTAGATAGGTTGCAAGAGCAACCAAAGCAACAAGAAACATTTCAATCTGATTTCGATTTTATGAATGAGTTACACAATGTTAACATTAAGATTCCTTTGTTGCAGGCTATTTGATATATTCCTGTGTACACTAAGGCATTTAAAGAACTTTGTGGGAGGAAGCAACAAAAGAAGCAAGACCCCAAGACAGTCCAAGTCATTGGACAACTTGCAGACTTGATGTTGGGAAAGATTTCAGTCCCTAAGTATCTCGGATCTCGGTAGTGTTGTCGGTTTGCTCCACGCCCCCAGAAAGTAAGGACCCTCTTTTGCTTTGGCTTTTGGTGTCTTTGGCCCCTTAATTTTACTGATTTCATTGCCTTCGGAGGTCCTTAGATGTTCATCTTGCTTGCCCAAATGAGTTCCCCAGGTTGCCCTTTGAAAAAACTAAGTTCTGAGAAAATCCGGGTTTTTACCCCAATCCGGGATTTTCCGGTCGTCCGGATTTTCGGTCTGCTCAAAGTCCGGCTCATGTGCAAAATCCGGGTTTTAGTCAATCACGGGATTTTCCTTCGTCCTGATTTTATCGAAAGTTCGGATGAGCAAAATCGGAGTTTTCACCAGGGATTTTCGCTCCGATTTTCCGGTTCTTGTTCAAGTGCGGTTGTCCAGAATTTATGCCGTCCGGAAATCCGGTCCACCCGGATTTTTTCGGATTTTCTGCCTGGCTTTGTGCAAATTGAAATACTGGATTAAATTGATGAATTTGATGATAAATGCTCAACACCCCATGCTTAATTTGATATATTACACGATGTTTCGCGCATTCTTGGTTCGTTTTGATGATCTATTGTTGAAATTTTTGCCTTATTCGGTAGAATCCTGTCCGGCTGGTTTTTCCGGATTCTGGTCTGGAGTCCGCCTGACCTGGATTTTCCCGGATTTTCCCCTTGGTCTGGTTTCCCGAAATGGAAATTTTTCGAAAATGATTTTTTTTCCAAAAATGGAAATTTTTTTAAAATGATCCTGAAAATGAAAATTTCTTGAGATAAAAAAATTGAAAATAAAATTTCCAAAAATGGAAAAAATTCTGAAAATGGAAAGTTTCCTTATAAAAATGTAAGTTTTTTAGAAAAGGTCAAAATTTTATTCAAATTTAATTTGAACATGTGGGCTATTAATGATGATATCTATTTTTCAGGACTAAACAAATATTAAAGGGGACTTGCATATGGATTCGTGCCAAAGGAAATCTGGAAATGTTGGTTTAAATTTTCAAAGTGGGACACCTGCCTAAGAATCAGTGCCAAAACATCTGGTGGAGGACTTTCTGGAAGAAGCGTGAATTTGATCTTGCTGGAGATCGTGGGCCGACATGGATAATATTCATGCATTTAATGCAGATCTTGTCCTATTTTGAAATTCTCCTGGCCGACCTGTTTGAGGCTAGTTATTATTGTAAAATCTAATTAGGCCGACATGTTTGAGGTTCTCTATAAATGGCATTTGTGCCTCATTTGTAAGGGGAGATTTTTAGGAGTTTGATTAGGCCAGAATTTTGCTAAGTTAGAAGGCCAGAATTGGCAAGTAGTTTTCAGAATTAGCTGTAGGAGATGAGAGACTTGAAATTGTTATGTAATGCTGGAGAAGTAATGCAATTGGGTTGTTGATTTGGCAAACTTTGTATTTATTTTCAACAGTTTTTATGGTTTCTTGTTCTTGATTCTCAGATATCAGATGTTAGATGTTAGATTTCAGCTCTTTTACAATGGTGGTGAAATGTTAATAATGTTGATCGATTTCCGGTCCATACTTTTAGCAATTTGCTGATTGTAGATTGCTGTGTAAAGTTAGTCTGGGCCTCACTTCTGTGCTAAGTTCAACTGTGAATGCTTGTTTACATTGTGCCAGCAGTTGGGTATGTGAATGAGTGTTCAAAGTCTGAAAATCTTCAGATTTCCCCAGAAGATCGCACCATTTCTGTGTAGTTGCAGGTTTGTCCTTGATCAAGCAGAGATCGGTTTTATTGGGGATCTGTCCATTTGCAACTTTCATCATTATTGTGATTGATCTTAGGAGTTAGAATAGAATAGAATCTTTCTAAACCCTTATCTCTTTTGCTGTTTATTTTGAATCTGGATTAGTTTTAGGGTTGAAAGCATCACCATATTGTTACATCTGATGAAAATTCACTTCCAGCATTGTTCATTTGTAAGGCCCCTTGTGATTACCAGCATTTTCACATTTTATCTGAGCTGTTTATGCATTGTTATGACCTAACACCCGAGAGACCTTGGGGTGATTTTCAGTAATTTATTATTGAAATTACCTTTCAAGAGAGATAGAATATTGCATTCTGTTGTTCTTTGTCTGCAGAAAACACCATCAACGAGGTAGTCCAATGATTAAGGTACGTATTGGTGACATAACCATTCCAAATACACTTGTGGATCTAGGAGCAACTATAAATGTAATGACTAACGAGACTAAGGAGAGACTGGACCTTCAAGGACTAAGACCTACTCCAATAGTCTTGCAAATGGCTGATCGTTCCCTCATAAAACCAGAAGGTATGATTGAAGACATCGTTATTTCTATTGAGTCTTGGGAGTATCCAACATATTTTATGATTTTGTAACCAAAGATTAAGCTGGGGGGATACCCCCTAATTTTAGGAAGACCTTGAATAGCCACTGCTAATGCCTTCATTGATTGCAGGTCTGGAAATATGGTGATCTCAAATGGGGAGCAAATGAAGCATTTGACACTGTACCCTCCAACACAACCATTACTAGAAACAAAGGATCCTTTGTGGATCGATAATGATGTAGAGAAGCCCCTACCTATTTTAACAATAGATCAAAGTAGGGAATTTGAAGATGTTTCAGAAGACATTGTTATTAATCATTTATTGCAAAATCGTTATTTAGTTGATAGTGATCTTGAGCCAATGATTTTTCCTATGGACATGGGTAATAATTACCCATTTGGAAAGTTTCCATTAGTAGGTAGTTCATAGTCTGTTCAACACTTTATCACTTTGCACCAATTATTACCACATGATTGTATATACCATCCATTTTTGATGTTTGGGGATACTGATCCATCTTCGTCTAATTCATAAGTACTTGCCATAGATACCCATATACAATCCCAAACTATTGAAATCTTACCTGGTAAAACGCTTAACATCAATCCCGAATTAGATGCTTGCAAGTTGAAAGAACTCATTGAGATGTTGTCTGCCCATAAAGAAGCCTTTGCTTGGGATTACCAAGATATGAAAGGTATTCACCCCACTACTTGTATGCACCATATCTATATAGAGGAAGGGAGTAGACCTGTGCGACAACCCCAGAGAAGGTTGAACCCAAACTTACAAGAAATAGTTAAGGAAGAACTTCAGAAGTTGCTCAATGTAGGATTTATTTACCCCATATTAGATAGCCAATGGGTGTCCCCACTTGTGGTAGTACCTAAAAATAATGGAAAGTGGCAAATATGTGTCGATTATAGGGCCCTTAACAAGGCCACTAAGAAAGACCATTTCCCACTTCCTTTCATTGACCAAGTCCTAGACACCTTAGCAGGGAAGAAGTTCTCGTTTCTTGATGGGTTTAGCGGGTATAACTAGATCCGTATTGCCCCAGAAGACCAAGGAAAAACTAATTTTACCTGCCCTTGGGGAGCATTTTCCTACAATGTCTTACCTTTCGAACTGTGTAATGCACCAGCTACTTTCCAATGAGCTATTCTAAGCATTTTTTCTGATTTAATTCATGACTGCGTAGAAGTGTATATGGATGAATTTACTATTTATGGTAACACATATGAGGAAGCTAAGGAAAATCTTGAGAAGGTACTTAAGTGATGTATCAATATTAATCTTTCCTTGAGTCATGAAAAGTGTCACATCCTTATGATTGAAGGTATTGTGTTGGGTCATTATATTTTTGAAAAAATGAATTGAGGTAGATCAAGATTATTCAAGACTTTCTTGTGCCTACTTGTGCAAAGGATGTACGTAGTTTCCTAGGACATGCTGGTTATTATCGCAGTTTTATTCAAAATTTCAGCAAGATTACCTCACCCTTGTTTTTGTTGCTAGGAAAGGTGTAGATTTTTCATGGACAATAAAATGTCAACAAGCTTTTGAAGAAATCAAAGGTAAGCTCATCACAACACCTGTGCTACGAGGACCAAATTGGGAACTTCTGTTTCATATACATACCGATGCGTCAGATACTTCTATGGGAGCCATCCTTAGACAAAAGGAAGACACCCTCTTCTATGCTATTGATTACATCAGTAAAGAATTTTACTGGTGCAGAGGTAAATTATACTGTTACTGAAAAAGAGTTTTTGGTTGTAGTTTATGCAATAAATAAATTTTTCCACTATATCACTGGATATAAAATTTTTGTACATACGAATCATTCCGCCATTAGATTTTTAAGGAGCAAACCTATCGTTACCAGGCGAGTGATTCGGTGGTTACTTCTTTTGCAAGAGTTTGATATTACTATCCTCGACAAACCAGGGTGAGAGAATGTGGTGGCTGATTTTCTCTCTAGACTACAACATGAAGATGAACCAAACCTAGTTGATGACACATTTCCAGATGAACATCTTTTTGCTATATCAGCAAAGAGTCTATGGTATGCTGACATGGAAAACTACTTGGTTACTTGCTGGTTCCCACCTCATTTCTCTCCAAGGGAACATCGAAAGCTGGTAGGAATCAGTGGTGATTACACATGGATTGATGGGATGCTCTTCCACCAAGGCCTTGATAATATCATGCGTCGAAGTGTGCCTAAAGAAGATGTCTTTTATTTTCTGCGCACATGCCATACAAAACCTTGTGGAGGACATTTTGCTGCCCATAGGACCGCCCAAAAGATCCTAACTTCCAGTTATTATTGGCCCACACTCCACAAGGACAACAAATTTTATGTTCAACATTGTGACAAATGTCAACGTATGGGGCGGCCTACCTGCTCTGATGAAATGCCTTTACACCCTCAGTTATCTATAGAACCATTTGAAAAGTGGGGGTTAGATTTTGTAGGGCCCATTAATCCTCCCTCTCAAAATAAAGAATATATCTTGGTTTGTACAAATTATGTCACTAAATGGGTAGAGGTAGTAGCCTTAAAGCATGCTAGGGATACTAAGGTTGCTAACTTCTTGTATTCTAATATTTTTACTAGGTACGGTGTGCCTCGTGAAATTGTCATGGACCAAGGAGCATAGTTCACCTCCGACCTGATTTCAGCATTGGTATGACAATACAAAATTAAGCATTGGAAGTCTTCCCCATACCATCTGCAAGCCAATGGACAGGTAGAAGTAACCAATCGAGAACTAGAGAATATTCTTACGAAGACAATGTCATTGCACAAGAAAGACTGGGTAGAAAGACTTCCAGAAGCGGTTTGGGCCTATCGCACAACCTGGAAGACTACCACAGGGATGACACTATATGAGCTCATTTATGGCAAAAGGGTTGTCTTGTCGATTGAATTTGAAGTGAAGACTCTACAAACTACCCTTGAGCTTGGAATGAACCTCAGTGAAGCGCAGAGGGAGAGACTTTCTCAACTCCACTCGCTCGATGAAATGCATCAAGAGACTATTTTTCATATAGAAATGGTACAAAGGCAGTGAGCACAGTGGCATGACCGCTTCATTCGGTCACGAACATTCCAACCAGGGGATTAGGCATTACTCTATGACTCACGATTCCAAGACTTCAAAGGGAAATTCCACACTTGTTGGATCGGTCCCTATGGGATTCAAACTGTGTATGATAATAGTGTTGTTCGACTGTGTACTGTGGATGTTGAATGCACAACTCTTCTTGTTAATGGGCACCATCTAAAACTCTACAAATGACCTCTTTCAAAGGATACCTTCTTTTGTGATGTGGCAAAGGAACTTACTATTGTTCCTTTCGACCTCCTTAGAGATTGAGTGTTGAATTAAAAAAAAAGCAATAAAAGATCCAACAACGAAAACCTTCAGGCATTGTTGGCTAGTTAGCGTTTGAAAACTAGTCTCTGGCAAACGCTAATTGCTAAAATAACTTAGAGCTGAAAATCGGGCTGCCGACGCCTCTAGGCGGCAGTAGGTTGAAAATCGGGTTACCGACGGTCTATTGTTGATAAAAAAAATTAAAAATTTTCGCACATCCTATGATTTGGCAGTGATATCTCCTGTCGCTACCTATTCTATGGTGCAGCAGGAGTTTCTTATAGTTCTTGGCACCTTCTGGGGCGGATGGAATTTATTTTCTTCCTGTCACTGTCTCTGCTCATGGACCCTTTGTGCTACTTAAGTTTGGCGGTAGGATCATTTCTTCCTACCGCTTTCTTGGCTCTTGTCGCTAGACCTCTGCGAGCTTCAATGAAATAGTTCAGCTGTGTGGGTCCCGTGGTCTTGTCACCGCCTACCATCTCCTCCACATTAATGTTGTCGCCGATGTCTTTTCCTTCACATACCGCTCTTCCTCCCCTCTTCCATACTGTGACATTATCATTCTTCATGGTGTGACTCTCTTCATATTTTTCATGATGTCATTTCTAGTTCGGGTCGCACGCTACCATTCCTCCAGCTATCAAATCATCGGCCAGTCGCCTCACGGTTATCGGTATTAGGGAGTATTCTCTCTCTTTTTCAAAACTTATTTGATGTTTTTTATTTCTCTAATAATTACTTGGCGTGACCAGGATGGTTCACCATTAAGCTGGGGGGTATGGGTTAACCATTCATCATTTTCTAAGTTGGCCGAACTTTACCTGATTGTGTTTCTGCGTCACTTGCCACCTCACATGGTTATCATAACCCTTTACTTGTTATTACCCATAACCTACCATTGATAATTTTTGATTAACAGTCTCCCACTATTCTACTTGCCACTATAACTGGTGTCGAAGCTCCTGCCACATTCTTAATTCCATGGGAGGCAATCATACTAGGCATGAACCCTTGTCTAAGAAAAAGATTCTTGCTAGTGAAGAACCATATAAGATTTTTAAATAGGCTGGTTGGATGGCATACTTCGAGAAATTATGCGGTTTTGATGAGAATGTTGCCATGGAATTTGCAGCAGGGTTTTATAAAAATAGTGTTACTTTAAGGGGTTTGCAGTTTGTAGTCATAGTTTAGACGGTTGCTTCGGTAACTGGCCTTCCCTAGACAAGAGATTTGTTCTTTCCCAACTCCAGCATGAGGGTTACGGATCTTAAGCTCCACCGTAAGGAGTTTTTACAAAGAGGAGTCTTCCAAGTATGTGCAGTGCTAAGGTCACAAACGAAAATATTTTCCATCTCCATGGGGCGAGGTAGCTAAATTTTTAATGTAGTATATTACTTGTGAAGGTAGATATGAGTATATTCATGCCCATCATATTCTTCTCATGTTGCATTTATGAAATGCCCAACTTCTTAATCTTCCATATTACTTGCATTGTTCATTAAAGCATTCCTGTAAACAGTTTCGTAAGGGTCATGTGAATTCCCTTGCCCATCATGGGTTAATTAAGCTAATAGTTATGCATGGCCTCCGCTCTTTACAACCTCCACTAGAATGGGATGATTTTGTGAGTCATGAACACACTAGAAGCCCTACTGAACAAATTGTAGAAGAAATCCTAGCTGGGGAGTCTTCAAAAAGAAAAAAACTAAAGAGATCAGTTGCAAAAGAAACCCTCATTGGGGAATCTTCTAAAAAGAAGAAATCAAAAGAAACTCCTATCGGAAAAACCCCCAAAAATCAAAATCTTACCCCTAGCCCTAAGAATGCCTCAACCTCACAAGTTGTTGCAACCCCAATTTCTGTTAGGAGGAGTACAAGAAGAACTTCTAGTAGATTGGATAAGTTAGTGGAAGTAGCTCATTCCCTAACTGATGTGGAAATTATAGGGACAAAATCCTCTGGTAAAAGAACTGGCAAAGAAGTTAGGGAACTTAGACGTCAGCATCGGCATAAAAAGGCACAACAGGCTGTGAAACCCCTAACAAAGACTCTTCCTTCTGAAGAGACAGAGGACCCTGCATTGACAAATGAATCTCCTGATGATGAGTCCCCTAGTTAGAAACCACAAAGTGTTGACCAAAAAATTGAAGGTGAGGAGAAACTTGAGGATATATGGAGGAATGAAGCCCTTAAGGCCAGTATAGAAATGGCTTATGGAGTAGGTGAGAACACTCTTCTTGAAACAAAAATCCAACATAACGAGGAAACTTTGAATGATGATGAACATACTATGGGGGAAGAGGACTGTAATCAGGATGATACAAATCTTTGTCAAAACAAGGGTATTAAAGAAGCTGAAAGTATGAAAGAAGGCCTTACTCCATCTCAGGAGAAAAATGAACTTGCTGCTGATTCAGAGGCACTAAAGGCTCTTGTTGTTGTTCCTAATGAAGCTCCAAAGGCAGATTGCTCTCAGCCATTCATTCCATTCGATCAACTCTGCCAAATCATTGCAAATTTACAAAAGGAAAATCAGCAATTGAGGACTCAACTACTGGTTGCAACAGGTAACCAACAGGAAGATAAAGTTGAAGGGGGGACAATAGGGCCAAGTCAGGTAACTGGTGTATAGTTCATTCACCTGGTTTGTATTCACCGATTGCATGAGGACATGCAAAATCCTAAAGCTAGGGTGGAAATGATGGGTGCCAAATATGTTCAATTTTTATATCCTTTTTCCCTTATTTCGTTCCCATTTTAACTTTCTCCTAAGTCCTTGCCATTAATTTTTAGGGAAATAGAGAATATTTGATATGTTTTCAAAAAGGAGAGAATTGTAATGCTCGAAAGATGATGTTCATTTAACCACATAAGTTGCCATAACTCATTACATTTGAAGTATAATATAAGTAAAGGATGCATAGATCAAGAGCTTCCCATAAGTGCTCAAAAGGAAAAATAGTAATAAATTTCAGTTCATGTATTCAAAAGAAGTAAATTGCATCAACAACAAGGATCTTTGCTGATACACATAAATGTCAATAGCATGTCAATGAGTTTCCATATATTCATTCATTAACTTTCAAATAATACATCTATTTCAATGTTACATTAAAATCTTTCATTCCAATACATCTATTTCAATGTTACAATACTGAATGTCAAAATAGAGTTACATTTACAAGTGGGATTTACAAGCCTTTCAAAAATAATACATGAGTACATTTATAGCATGTGAACCTCTAAACCTCAACTGCTGTGACACCACTGGTCTTCTTGCAAGCTGGGGCCAAGAGTGTGATTAAGGCACCTTTTCTGCCCAACCACGAAGTATAAGACTTCCTCGGGTTTCTTTCTAACTCGAAGAAATCCCCGGCCCTGCATGAGGAGCCTAACAACCTGAAACAACAAAGCAAGAGGGAACTCTCAATGCAAGCCTGATGCCTATATGCATTCCTAACATGAGAATCACATATTTCTTGCAAACATGAGGTGGCAAAGACCTATATACATTTATTTCTAGGCTTTTATTTCCATCTATTTCAATGGTGCATGTGCTTGGCCAAGCAAAAATAAAATAAATGATAGTTTTAGAAAAGGTAAAACTATCATCTCTGTGGGTCCACCTTCGACATCTTGTCCCGAAAGTTTCCTAAAAGAACAGTAAATAATGCATTTTCCATCCATGGTTTTCATTCAATTTAAGACATTTCTACTTTAAAGGGATTCCATCACAATTCAAAGTACACACAAAGTTTCCCAAATAGCTTTTCATAAATGCACTTTTTTTGAGAGATATTTCCATACAATTTATATTGAAAGTCACAAAGCAATTTAAAATCAATCTTTCATAAAGAGCATGCTTAAACTCACAAGTTCTATTTTCTATTTAAATAATTTGAGCAAAGTAAGTAATTTATTTAGGTTCAGAAAGAGATAACTATTCTATTCAACCTTTTATGTATGGAGTAGAATCATAGTTTACAGATTACTTTCCTATTTAATAGGAGTATGTCTACTTTTTTGTGAAAAGGAATAACAGGTTAAATTTAAAGAAAAGAGAATAATTTCACTCACTTTCATTCACAATTACATATTTAAGGTAATATCATCTAGTTTAAAATGCCATAATGTATATGTATATATATATATATATGTTTTCGTGTTTTATATTCATAAAATTCACTGGTTTATAATTACATTTTCTATAAAATACATTTACAACTAAAATAAAATATTCCTCTTCAGCCCTATATAAAGTCTTGTATATACATAGTTTAAATTTTTACAATGATGAATACATACATTGCTCCAAAATTCATAAATAGGATTAATTTTAAAATAGGCAATATAAGTTTCCAGATTTGTATATGTGTACATATATTTCCAGCTGAATGTATATACATGTGTAATTACATGCATATATATATATATATCTTACATCCATATAAATTTTAAAATATAGAAGTTTAATGCTCAGTTTTATACATAAGTTTATTATGTATATATATATACATAATATATTTATAAATGAATATATTACATATATATATATATACTTATACGTAATGTTGCGTTTTCAGTATGATAATGCGTAAATGTTTCAGATGGAGGTTATCCTACGGAAGAGGTAAATACAATCTATGTATTGTGGGAGGCTGATGCCTCTCCTCAAGGGGAAGGCGCTGCTTGTGAGGGGGCAGCGCCACCTCCACAGGCCATGGCTTGTGGAGGGCGCTGTCCCTCCATAGCGCAACCCCTTCTCCATCATGGGCGCGACTGGAAGATAAACAAATAGGAGAACAACAATTTCGTTGCTTTTTTTTTTTTACATCAATAAAAACAGAAACAAAGCTCAAGGGTATTTCGCTTAGTCCACTCTACGAATTCAGGGAACATTCAATAATGGAAATATAGGTATTTATATACAGCTATAGGGGGTACGAGTATATATATATATATATACTCCGAATACTTGTATAAAGAGGTACTAATATGAAACAAATTGTAAACAAAGATTTGTCAAAGGAAGAAAATTCAAATATGGAAACAAAGAGATTGTGCAAATTCCTACAAATGCATACAAAGAATGGAAATTTCCACCAATTACAGAGTTTTGCAAACAACTTCTCACAACAAACACTTGAAAGTTTCAATCTTTCAGCAATACTAACATTTTTCAAACACTTGAGAATTAAATTCATGGAAAGAGGATTAAAAACTTGGTTATTTCGCTTCCAGTTGTAGTTGTTCTCCAGTCAGATCTTCTCTTTCCTTCTTCTGGAACTTGTTTTCTGAAAGAGCTTCTTCTTCTCCTCTCGTTTTCCTATTACTTTACTAACTCCTTTTTCCTACTATTTCCAAAAAAATCATTCTGAAACTTTGTTTTTTTATAAAATCAACATTTTCTTGGCAGCCATTGAAACTAATTTGCAGAGCATATTTTCAAGAACCGTTGTTCTTCTCAGAACCTCTTTTCCCTTTTAATAATATTTTCCTTTTTCCATTTCCAACCCTAGTCTTGAAAAAGATTTTGGAATAAAATTAAAATATAATTTTTGTTTTACATTTCATATTCACAAATAAGAAATATTCAAAAATAATCTCCAATTACTGTTGCACAAAGAAAAACCTTTCAAAAATACTTACCCAAAAACTAATTACAGGTAAATATTTATCTAATAATTAAACAAATATTATCTAATTATTAGTTAATTTATTATCATAAGAATTAACACAAGTTAAAAGAAAAATAGGATACTTACTTAGATTTATATCACGATAATCATTTAAAACCAAAGTTAAATTATAATTAAAATTAATTCTGTCTACTTTATTATGCTTACATTTCACTATTTATTTAATTCGAATAATCTTTATTTATTTTGCAAACACTCAAAAATAATCAAGCCAAAATTATCATTCCTAAATGGAATCTACATGAATATAAGTTCCTGTGTGTGATCGAGAGAACATCCTGTTTTATCCTGTCAAGAATCTAACCTCCTCTCCTTAATCACACCCTTGGTCTTCAACCACTTGCATCTCAAGTGCACTCAAGCACACAACAATAAACTAAATTAGTATCCCATAAAGATATAAATCAAAACAATAGAATACATTAAAATTCAAATATTTCTATTCTATTTTGCTTCATCTTCAAAGTAAAACACATTCAATATTATTCGAATTTTCATAATTTAAGTAAACACTTTCATATAACACCACACCAAAACACCGTAATATTCATTATTACTCTACCACACACATCAAATCATATAAAAAATCCACACAAAACCAAAAGCAACCTGCATCAGGGTCTGAGACGTGACATCCTTCCCCACTAGGAAGAGACATTGTCTCGATGTCTTATTACAAATCCACATAACAAAATCTGAAACATCAGTGTATCATAATTCTCTATATGCAAGAAAAGAAAATCATGCTAAGATCTTAGGTGAGGAAAAGCTTTGTCAATGTCCTCGGCATTCTCCCAGGTGGCATTATCCACCGAATATTGGTTCCATTGGACCTTATACTGCATAATATCCCGATTCCACAACTTAACGTTGCACTCTTCTAGTATCCTGATGGGCTCCACCTGCATCACTCCTGGGTCTTGTACCTACAACGCATGCCAGTCAAGAATATGAGCAACATCTGGATGATAGGGCTTAAGCACTGAGACATGAAATACATTATGGATCCGGGATAGAGCCGGTGGCAGAGCAAGCCTGTAAGCAACCAGATTAATCACCTCCAAGACATAAAAGGGCTCGACAAACCTAGGGGCAAGCTTAGAGTTCTTGCCGAAAGAGATTGAACTCTTATGCAGCTGAACTCTCAAAAAGACCTTGTCTCCTGCAGAGAATTGTCTGAAAGTTCTATTCTTATCTGCAAGACTCTTCTATCAATCTGAAGCTTG
>VDFB02333215.1:0-11092 GCA_007258455.2 Sequoia sempervirens | reverse complement strand
AGGATGTGAGGATAGGATGGATGGAAGCATAAAGTAACTAGGATGCAAGGTAGATAATGATTAATCCCTCTACGAAGGGCGCCTATTACTAGGTTTTCACCAAATGTACTTATCTAAGGTGCCACCAAGGGTGGTTTTCACCATAGGATAAATTATTTCTTTTAACTATTTTTGGATTTTTTGACTTTTGACTTTTGAATTTTTTTTTTTGTATTTTTCTATATTTTTTACTTTTTTTGGATTTTTCTAGGTATGATGACCCAGCTGACTCGGGTATAGAACCACTTTAGATGCATGATGTTGATAGGCTCCTCCAAGGGTTCCCCTTTAGGTGTTGCAAGCCTATATGCCTCAAAACCATATTTTGTTGTAACAACATAGGGACCCAACCGATTTGGTTCAAACTTTCCTTTCTTTTCTCTGTCTTGTTGGTTATGCTAGTTTTCCTTTAGGACTAGATCGCCAACGTTGAATTGATGAGGATGAACCTTCTTGTTGTAGTCCCTCCTAAGACGATGTTGATATGCTTGAAGGTGATTGTAGGCTTTGATGCATTTTTCATCCAAGAGTTCAAGTTGACTTAAGCATGCGACCCGAGCATCTTCATCATTCATGAGATTCTTCAAAGAGATTCGAAGTGATGGGATCTCGACTTCGATCGGTAAGATTGCATTGACACCATATACAAGAGAGTATGGGGTGGCGCCAGTGGGAGTGCAGATGGATGTGCGGTATGCCCAAAGGGCGGGATTGAGATGGAGGTGCCAATCTCGACCAGTATTATTAACCACCTTTTTGAGGATTTTGATGAGGGTCTTGTTGGTTTCCTCTGCTTGACCATTACCTTGTGGGTAATAGGGTGTGGAACAATGATGTTGGATATGGTATGTATCACAAAGGTGCTTCATAAACTAATTTTTGAAGGGATTTCCATTGTCGATGATGATGGTGGAGGGGATTACATATCTGTAGAGAATATGCAAAAGGATGAATTTGGATATTTGAATACCTATGATTTGAGAGAGTGGAATTTCTTCCACCCACTTGGTAAAGTATTCAGTGGCTGTGATAATGAAGGTATGGCCGTCAAAGGATGGAGGATAAATCTTTTCGATCAAGTCAAAACCCAATTGAGAAAAAGGCCATGGTGCTATGATGGACTGCAAGTCTTGTGTAGGAGCATGGATTAAATCTGCATGTTGCTGACATAGTAGACATTTTTTTACAAACTCACAAGAGTCATGCTCCATAGTAGGCTACAGGGAAAAATTTAGTGGCAAATCTTTGCCAATTGGCAAATTCTAGGAATCAATGAACTCAAAATTGGCTAATTTCTCGCACCCACAGGGTATCCAAATTGCCCAAAATTTATGAAACATAGGTCCAGTGCATGTTGATTCGCCAATAATTTTTTTTATGAAGCATATTTAAGCAAAAAAATTTCCATTGTCAAACTACGTGTTTCAAATGGACCGACTAATATTTTCGCCTGCCTCCTAGAAGCATTTAATAAAAAACACCTACATATTCGCCAATACTATTAAAATGACATTGTATCATGACCCATTTTGCCAATTAAAATTTACAAATAGTTGCTTGTGAAGACCCATTTCGTCAATTAAAATTTATAAATAGTTTCTTATGAGGACCTATTTTGCCAATAACATTAAAAAATAATTAAATTTGAGTACACATTTCGCCTTGAAAATTACAACGTATTAGCCAAAAATTTAATATACCATTTAAAAATCCAGCGGAATTCGCCAAATATGGAATCATGGATTGATATAAATACAATCGAAAGTGTCATTTATTCTTACACATTTTGTTCGGTTTTGAGGTTCTACTTCTTAATTCGGAAGTTAGCGAAAGCCAAAAATGTAGAATTAAAGGTGAGTGATCACTGATCATTTCTTCATAGTGTTACTAGTTATAATAATAAGTTTTCTTTATCTCTTTTCCATTCTTGCTTTAGTCTTAAAGATGATATTGAGTAGGGAATGGGATCTATATTATTATTCTTTGTCCTTCTTAAACAAGAAGACATTTTTTTCCAGTTTTTTATTCAAAGTGAGAGATGAATATGTCGATCGAATCAGAGATTAATATGTCGAGCAACTCGAGCAACAATGGTAAGGCTCCTATCGCTCCTCAGGGTGGTGAAACTACTCCTACCACTCCTTAGGGTGTTGAAAATACTCTTGCCACTCCTTAGGGTGGTGAAACTACTACCGCTCCTCAGGGTGTTAAAAATACTCTTGCCACTCCTCAAGGCGGTGAAACTACTCCTACCGCTCCTCAGGGTGTTGAAAATACTCCCGCCACCCCTCAGTGTGGTGAAGATCAAGAGACTGAGAGGCCATCAAAATTCCCAAAACTTAGACGTACCATACAGTCTTACTTTGGAATTGCCAAAGCTTCTGATCGATCAGGTCAAGATGGAGCTACATCATCAACTCTTCCACCAAATATTGGTAGCATTCACAATACCTCAGCGCCAGCGGAAGGTCAAGTTGAGATTTTCATTTATTTAAATCAAAATGTATCAAATTCAAATGGGGATGGAAATACCGTAGAAGATGCTCCAAGGGATACCCTAGTTAGCCAGAATGAGATAATTGAATTGGATGAGGATGAAGTTGGTAGCAAGAAAAGGAAAAAAAACCAAAAAGGGGGCATGACTGGGAAATGACAAGGAATTTTCAACTTGGTTGGTTGTAAAGTACCCATTCATTGTAGCAGTGGGGGAATCAGATGATATTGAAAAAGCAACACATGCCAAATGTACGATTTGTACTTGGAAATTGGGAAAACCCAAGACGTTGTAGCTAAAGATTAACACTATAGAAAATCATATCAGTAAAGTTTATAAAAACAAATCATAGACGGAAAGGAACAATCAGTCTTACGATGGAAATCAAAGGAAGAATGTCTTCATGTTAGGTATTCCACAAATTATGAAGAGCATCACCAAAGCATGTCAAAGCTTGCTACATGTAAAGGTACACTTGAGGCTCAATTTGGAAAAGCAATGGAAGGAGCAAATATGTCAAAAACTATTCAAATGAGTGTTGTTTTTCATATTTTGTCTAGAGGGCGTCCTATGACAGACTACCCAAAATATTCTGGTTTATTATCTTTTTTTAATGTTCCTCACTATCCCTACACAAATTGGTTAGTAAACACTGGATGGGAATGGGAAAAGTGTCTTATTGTAGTGGAAAAGGAAAATTTAAAGGAGAAAGTAAAAGAGTCAAACTTCATTGCATTATCTTTAGATGAAGTTATTGCGGTAGACAATACTTCTTGGGTCTGTATGCATTTGTATACTGTACAACATGTTTTCCAAGCTCATCTTCTTTGTGTTCATAAAATGAAGGAAAATTCAACATCTCATAATATATTTGAACTAGTCAAGAAATATTTGAATGAAATTGCAGGTATGGGTCAGTTGACAATTGCAAAAAAGTTGGTGTGTGTAGGAGATGATGGAGCTGTAGTGATGCAAGGTCAAAGGACCGGTGTTTGCACAAAGTTACAAACTACTTGTGCACCATACATGCTTGGAATTCACTGAATGGCCCACAAAATAAATTTGGAATTCAAAATTTTAAGCAAGTTTCCTACAGTATCAAAAGTTGAAAATCTAGTCCGTGAGATCCACGCATACTTTTTCCGAAGTCCCAAATGTTTCACAGAATTTCAGAATTTTGCTGAGGGAATAACACCAAGAAACAAGCTTCTCAAGTATGTCAATACTAGATGGATCTCCCTGCATGGACCAACACAACGAGTTCTTTCAGAATATCAATCCTTAATTGGAGTGATGTACAAAAATCGCAGCATGGTAGACAAAGCTCCTAACCTTTTACATAGGTTAAGCGATATAGAGACACTCTTGACTTTAGCTAGTCTTCTCCCCATGTTGGATGAAATGAACAGTCTTGTGAAGAAATCCCAAGATAGAGCTATGTTTATTAATGAATATTCCAATCTGTGTAAACATACATCCTTGGCCCTCAATCATCTATATCTAGATCTAACACAAGATGACGTAGATTATAACTTGTGGCAGAAAATTATTGATTTGAATGATCCTGATAATTATTTACAGTTTAATAGAAGTGTGCACTTATGTATCTGTGTACATGGATATGAGATACAAATGTACCAATGTAAGACTACCAGGCGCTCTAGCAGAGAAGTACCTATTAACGAGGAAGATTTTAAAGACATTGTTAAATCTGTTGGTGATAATTTGAAGGAAATTGCAAAATCTCTTTCCTCAGAGATTCGTGAAAGATTCCCTTGATATGAAATACTTGAAGCCATGATTATTGTGTATCCTCAATTTTGGGAAAATCGAGATAACCCAAGATTTTTTCATGCTCAAGTAAAAATCTTCATCGAACAATTTTCAAAAACTGTAACAATCAATGAGCAGAAAATAGAAGGAATTTTAAATGAAGATAAGCCAAGAAAGCAATGTAGGGATTTTGTAGTAGCTATTAAGGACCAATATAAATCCATGGCCAAGGACAAGGCC
This sequence comes from Sequoia sempervirens, assembly GCA_007258455.2. Lineage (NCBI taxonomy): Eukaryota > Viridiplantae > Streptophyta > Pinopsida > Cupressales > Cupressaceae > Sequoia > Sequoia sempervirens. Next base: position 6,546 of record VDFB02333215.1, on the reverse strand, counting down.
TTTGAACTAGGATCAATAAAAAGGGTTTGGAAAAACTTAGGTCAGAGTGAAATATTGTGTGATAAGATATCATAATATTTCAAACTTGTTGATTTATTGATAAGTAGGAGGTATTTTTCCCGTATCAAATTATGATATGGCTATCAGGATTCAATAGTGTAGTTTCGATCAAACTCATTAACCCATGTTTCATGAGTAAATTAGGGTTTTTGAAACATGGGTTTTCACGAGTGAAACATGGGTCAATGAGTTTGACTCAAAACTACACGGTTGAATCCTGATAGCAATATCATAATTGTTGATTTATGTCAAACAATGATATTGGGGTCGATGGAGGATGAAAGAGTTTTTAGTAAATTAGGGTTTTTGAAATCAAAGTTAAGAAACAAACTAGACAAGAATTTGGAAAATTGCTTGAGGATGAAAGGAATTGCGTATAATATCAAAAAATTTCCTTTTGATAGGGCACTTGCAATCTGGAGGTCCACATGTGAAAGAAGAGGGACCGGTCTGTGCAACACTCCAACTCCAAAGGCTGGTACTAGTGGCATTGTCATGGGCAGTGAGACTGGGACATATGACATTGACAAAAAAGACATAGTGAATGTTGAATTTGAGACACAGGCTGAAGAAGGTGAAGAGCAGACTTAGAATCAAGAGCTTCAAGATGACTCTTTTACTCTATCTGATGTTGAACATTAGTTTTGGGACCCTTACTCCATTTTGGAAATGGAAGAGAATTAGCAGCTTTTAGGTATTTATACTGCACTACAAGATTCATGAATCAGTTTCCATTGTTCCAAACTATAGTTGATGATATTCTATATTGTATTGAATGAAAATTGAAATTGCGAATCATTGCACTTCATGATATTTTATTTTATATTGCACTTCATGAATCATATTCCAAACTTTAGTTGATGATATTTAATATTGTATTCCATGAAATTGTGATATTTTATATTTTATATTGCATTCCATGGTATTGAATTTGATATGTGTTTTTGTATCACTTTTAAAGAACAACACTTATCACTCAACTCATAAATTCCTATTACATTTCTATTCACAAAATCTTTGATAAATAACTCAAAGAATATTAATCCATTCCTTGAATAGAAGTTAACAGTTCAACATCCACAACTTATAAGCTAACAAAAGCTAACAGTTCAACATAAATAACTTTTAAAGACATCCACACAACTTAAACAATAAAAGCTTAAACTACCAAATCGCCTAAATTATTTAGAGAACTCCTTACGCATCCATCACCATAAAATATTTATTCATAGATAAACATTCCACATCAATGAAATTAACCAAAAATTTATCATTCCAATAATAGACAATCCACTAGCAAACTACTCAGCAAAATCACATTAAATCCACACAGTACACACCATAACTCAAAGATTGTGCATGCATGAACTTCACCATTGTCTTTCTATATTAAAATAACAGAAAAGCAATAAAAATAGTAGAGTTTTTTTTGTCTTGATAACAGTTCCTTGAAGACAACCGTTTTAGAAATTAAAATAAAAAGTCTTTGAAGTACCAAGAGAGCCAAATTAAAGAAAATAAAATAAAAACTAAAAACTAAACAGCACCGACTCCTTCGCTTTCAATATTTTTTTCCTCCTCCTTCAGTAACGCCTCCTGTGCCTTTAATCTTTTCCTGTATTCTCGGTACTTGGTGACAATTGTGGTGATGTTTTTGCTCCCTGGCGTTGTAGTAATCTATAACTTGGTTCTCCATTTTCCCAAAGCCTTTTTAGAATCAAACAACATCTGAGATCTTCTTTCTTCTCTAGAATTATAAGTCTTCAGGTGGACCTCCATTGCACTGAGTTTCGAGAAGGACTCCCATGTCACTGTAGCAAGACCAAATATTTCTTTATTGAATTTCTCTCTAAACTTTAGAGAGATCTCTCTTATATCTAGAATCCTTTCATCAAACTCATCAATAATTTCTGCTCCCAGAATATGAAAATATTTTTTAATTTCCTCCAAAATTTCATAATATTTTTCAAGTGTGTTCTTAATTTCATTCACTAGATTATCAGATATATTCAATTTCCATTCTAATGAATCGAACCAGGAAGGGTCTAGCTCCTTAGGATTATTCAAAATTTTCTCACCAATTAATATCTTTGGATCCATAGAGTTCAATTCTTTCATTCTTGAGAGAGCACATAAAACTAGTTTGATCTTTTTTGACATCCTGAAGTTCTCCTACTAACTCCTTCCTCTTGTCAAGAACTCGAGTGTAAAACTGCAAAGATTTATTCAGAAAGAAGATAACCTCTTAAGATATTGTTTCGATCTCCTCACAAGCAACTTTGGAATAACTCAAATTCTTTTTAATTTTCTCTATGGTGAGCACATCGATTCCCTCTACCTGAGGCTAAGAACTTGAGGCTTCATCAGATGTAGGAGTGGCCATGGAAGAAATAAAGTTACTCAATGCGAGGACTTGAGATTTTAGTTTTATATTTTCTTTCCTCTGTTCTTTCACTCTTTTAATCAAGGTACTGAATAATTGGCATGGTACATATCACCTTCCAGTGTTGGAGGCCCCATATCAACATGTGTGACTTTGTAGTTAGCTACTTTTATTTCATCTTCATTTAAATCCTTGACAGGGTCAACAATTTCTAACATTTGATTTCTAGAAGTAGCATCAGTCACCATCCTTGACATCCTCTTGGCTTTCTTAGGTTTTGAAGAGCTTTGAAGTAAATTTGCAACTGTATCCACTCCAACTGTCATTGTAGGAATATACTTTCTCTTCTTCTCCACTGCTTTTTTCACCCATCTTGGGGAGGCTACTACCAAACCAAAATATTCTTTTCTAGTAATAGTTTCTTTAGGAGTAGTAGGAGTGAAAGGTGGATTATTAGGCAGAGAAGAGGGCATTTCAGAGTCTTCAAACATAGGAGGAAAGATGTTATCTTCAGTAATCTGTTTAAAGATAGCTTCAGAATTTGTAGCCACAAGTTTTTCTTGATTGGTATTCTTCTTAGGGGCAGGAGAAAGCACACTGTCTTGTTCACAGATGCTCTTCAACTTGACTGTTTCTTGTGGCCTATCACCATCACCTCCTGACTGAGAATTTGCACTAGACGACCTAACAGAGGGTTTCCTCGATGATACACTTGCACCAGATGCTTGCGTAGACCCCTGCTCATTCTTCTGTGATGACTTCGACTCCTGAATAGGACCAGCAACTTGCCACCATTTCCCATCCAACCAGTCCTGGGTTCTTTTAAGCACTGGGGCAGCACACACCCTCATATCTAAAATTTCACTGTGGTTCCAATCAACCCTAGGGTGGGATTTATTAGGAAATTTTTCATATCCAGGATCTAAGATTGTTGAATCCCTACTAAGCATTTCTCGTGAATGTCAACAACTGGAAGACCCAAAGCCTACATTTGTTTTCTGGGTGGCCAGGGCCCCTCATGTAATCCCCCTCCCTCAAACCTCCTCATTCCCCATTAACACAATCGTAACATTTTGATAGATGGGTGATGGCACATATGAGCTTCCATAGATTGTCTCCTTTTCACAAAACCCCACTGGCCAAAATTAGCCTCATAGACAATTCTCGATATTATATTCCTTTGTCCTTCAAATTCTAGCCATCCTGGTTCGCTTTGTACCAAAAGAAGGGCCTCCTCACAGTGCCACGCTGCCCCTGCTTCGGCCCTGCAGAGGCAGTTATTTTGTGAATCCATTTCTATTTGTTTATCAAACTTCCGTAAATATTAAATCTTCAGGATACCTATGGTGGTAATTCTCTATAATGGGCTTTCTCTCAAGACCCCTATTCTCAAATAGGAAAACTTATCAAATTGGATATAAAACTACCAAATTTTGATACAAGAGAAATTGATTCAGGGGAAAGGCTCATTTTTGGATTTCCATCTAGCTTCCTCATGACCTCCATTAAAAATGCATCATTAACATGACAAAAATCACCCATTCCAAATTGTTTAGTGAACTAAGGAAAGCGTTTATACACAGGAATAGTCATGCGCTAGGGTCTCCTTGTAATTCCAACCTTGGGCTGTGCTGGATCGCCTACTACCTACAATGTGGTGGTCGCAAGTTAGCATTACATACAAAAGTGGCGCGTTTTGGAAATTAATTAATTGCTCACCGTCGTTCAAATTCCCCAGCTCCAGCCACGGTGTTCTCAAATTAAACCGGCCAAGAAACCGTGGGTAATATCCAACTCAAATAACTAACTTGCATTCTAACAACGCGGTGCAATAAAGCAATAGCATCTACAATTTCTCCCTTAAAATGAAATCTTTTGAGTTTATTTGGAAGTTGCAACTTACCTCTCCTTTCAGTCTTTAACCAGGTTTTGGCCATGGAGTTCTTACACCAGTCTTTATTCACTTTGAAAAATTCACCTGCCATTATGATAGACATTGTCTTCTAGAGGTTCCCTTTCTGGAATCCCTAGCGCTCGGGAAATAGCTTTAGGAGAAATTTTTTCAATTACAATCCCATCCGTGACTTTAATTTCCCGTGTTTGTAGAATGTACCTTCTCGCACATGTACTTATCAGGTTCACACTCAACACAGCTTCTGAAAACCCTCTAGCCTGAGCTATCCCGCTTTCTAAGAGTTTTATATCTAGCTCAGACTTTTTGTCCCTCTCCAGGTGCGCCCAAAATTCTTCTAACTTAAAAGTTCTGAGCTTTGTATCCCTTACGTCGACCGTATGTTCGCTTTGCATGAGCACAAAATGCAAATTCATGGAGAAAGAATGTTTGCACCTCAAAAGTATTGGCCTTGGCAAAGAACGAGAATGCAAGCTAAATGTCTAAGTAAAAAGAATGTTTGCACTTGAGAAGTACTGGCCTTTCCAAAGAACGAGAATGCAAGCTAAATGTCTGAGTAAAACTTCACCACACACTTATGTCGTTATTTTTGATAGGACGCGGCATTGAATGCGGTATCTAATTTGATTCCCTTGAAAAGATAGCTCCTCTGAAAACATGCAAGCTTTTGAAACCTCAAAAGACAAACTCCCAGTTTAGTTTGTTATAAGTCCATAATGTCGCATGGTCACGTAAACTAGGGAACCTTAGAACCGAAAGTCCGGGTTTTAGTGCTTTTGAAACCCTCGACCCAATCGACTACAAAAGATGACCACAACTAGAAAAGACTTGGTGTTAAATTAACAAAGTGGAACCAACTGGAATCAGGAAGTTATGAAAATTCAGAACTCTGCGACAAGGTTATAAATTATAAAACTTTGATGACTAGTGACCGATAAGGTTATAAATTATAAATCTCTTAGGACTAGCAACTAAGGTTAGGAAAGCACCAAAACCGTGACTTTGAGTGATAAAACCACAACAAAGACTAACCAGTGTAACCAAGGGTTATCATTCCACTAATAATATTAATCCAATCACAACCACTTTAAAATCATAGATAATGCACCGTAATTGAAAGGTTATGTATGCATGAACTTAAGTTACTCAACAAAGTGAATTATACATGAATTATTAATGAAATCTGATCAATGATCTTTCATTAATCTTCTTTTTCATTATGCATTGATGTATGTTTTAATTCTGGATGTAGTTTAATGAACCAGTTAAAGTACCTTGATTAAAGCATGAATTCATATAAATGTTTAGTGGATCTGATAAGTAGTACTAGTCATGGAGATTGAGTATCGATGTGTGAATTGTAATGCAATTTAACTAAGATTATGGATGCCTGGAATTAAAGTGACCTTATAGTTCATATTTTAATTGTGTTAAAAGTAAAACTTGAACATGTACTAAGCGATTCATCACTCAGCTCAATGCTTAATAACATATTAGCTATAGTCTTAGTAGCATATACAACAATGAACATCAACAATCGTTTAAAGTGTATCTAGTAGTTGAAACCACTATCAAACTTTTTCTTCAAATGAAAAAAATAATAATACAGATAATTTATTATTTAACATCGACACATTACTGAAGTCTGAGTTGGAACAAAGACAACTCTGCACAGAGCTGAGTTGGAACTTGGAAACCCATATTATCAAAAATCAAATCATTACAACACCTTTTCTAGCAACTTCCACTATTCAGGTGGTGGAATTGTCATTTGTTCTAACTGATGTTGTTTGACTTGAATATTTGTTAACAATTCATGATTCAAATTTGAACCTGTCTTGCATTCTTCAGTCAATTTTTAATTCAAGGTTAGCAATGGTTTGATGGAATCCAAGTAGTTCACCACATTTGGGTTCTGAGTAAATTGGCCCAAATCAATCTTCATTTCATCCTCCATCTTCTTTCTAAAATCATTCTTTCCAATGAATCGCTCATTTATCTCAAAACCCTTTGGTAAACCAAGTTCTGTGAAGTTCCTTACCTTTTCATCCACCTTCTTCATCTTGTCTACAACCAAATTCAAATATTCCTTTGATTCACGCATTCTCAAACACTTTTCAATGTTAGATGACAACGTCATTGATGTAGCAAGCCGATTAGTAATCCCTTTTGATTTCAAAACATTGTCACC
>VDFB02333214.1:0-49627 GCA_007258455.2 Sequoia sempervirens | reverse complement strand
CATGTATTTCACCTCAAGTGAGCGTTGGGGCATAATGTGACACCTTCTACAACGTTACCACCCCTAGATGAGGAGGGGAAACTGATTCTTATTCCCGAGGCTATCATTGACACCAAAGAGCACAATTTGAGATGAAGAGTCATCAAGGAATACTTGATTAAGTGAAAGGACCTACCGGTTGAGGATGCTACCTGGGAGAATGAGGATATATTGCAGCATCCGAAGTTGAAATTGCTTGTATTTATTTCCGCCATCAAAATGCTCCAAAGAAAGCTTGCCCATTGCTTGTTGGAAATCTTTGTTTCCCTGTGGTGGTCTGGCCTCCAACCTGCCAACTACCACCCCTCTTTGTCTCCTCTAGTTTAGGAATTGATCCAAGGTCAATAAATTCCTGATATCAGGAAGAATGCCATGTCCCCAATTGAGAACGCTAAAATTACTAAGCACTGAAAAGCAAATATGTAAAAACAATACATAACAAAATTACATATTAAAATTATAAAAGAAATATTAATAATTTAATATTATAATATCATAATTGTAAATATAAATATTGACAATATAAAATAAATATTAAAATAATATTAAAACCATTATAATATAACAGATATTATAGTATATAAAATCAACATTAAACTCACAAATAAACTAATATTATAATTACGGAAATTATATAATCATAATCATTTCATAGTATGAATATCGTATAAAACATTAATATTATGCATCTGTCAAATTGGGTGTTATCCTTAATAATAATTCTTAATACCTAGCGAACAAGTTAAGAAAGGATGTGTCCTTTCTCGTCATAAGATATAAAACGTTGGCAAACGCATCTACAGGGATAGATTGGAGGAGTCATAGATTTGGCGCAGAACGGAATAAGAAGGAAGGAACCCGTACTAGAAGAACGGCCAGCACTCAATGGGAATGAACATTCCTTGTTAGAGCAAGGGACCATTATGCAATTGCTAGGAGCGAATTACTATAGGAATCGTCATTTTAATGCGGTGAGAAGAATTCAATCGGTTCATCCCAATAAGATGGGATTCTTGTGTCATTCCAAAGTGTCATGGGTGGTGCATTTACTCATAGCCGCCTAGCTATGCATGTGGTTTGGATCCCTAGGATTCCAGTTGATCTAGAACCTGCGGTTATATCTATCCTAGACATTACCGATGATATAGAAGGCTAGTGTGTGGCTCATTTTCTAGTAGTAGCAGTATAGATGAGAACATTTTTGGAAGCTTGGCTAATTTTGGAAGAGAGCCGTGGAACAATCAATTCATAAGTTGTTGATTCAGACAAATAAAGCACACACGGGTGCTCCTATTCATACCTTACGTGTTGTTGTTGTTGATATTACAGCATATTATATATCAAGTGGATTTCCTCTGAGTAAAGGCTATAATATTTCATCTTTTTCAATGTTGCTATCTCTAGATGCACTTTGGATGGAGACACGAGGCTGCAGGTATGTTTCCATTATTCATCATGATTTATGTTCCTAAAATGAATGTACAGGAATAATATATGGTTGACTATTTGTTTCTTTTCGGGTATTCTCTATGAAGTAAACCTTGGAATATTTAAAGTTCCCCGTGACACTCATGTTGCAATCCTGTGATTTCCTGATGATACTTATCTGTTTTGTATATGAGCATATATATGTTTGCCCTACAAATTCTTTAGAGTTTACTTCCAATAGGCATAATCCTTTGACGAGAATGAAAGAATCTTATCATCTTTGATGTTATCACTAGAATCTATTGATCTCTAACATTTCTAATGTCCCTTTGAGGAACGCTATGAATCCAAGATTCAGGTTTAAGTGCTTCCACTAGAAAGGGGTCATTACAAAGAAGTGAAATGTACTTTGTATGGCTGGCTCTAACCTCATCAACCATGGACACTGGCTACTACAAAGGCTGCTTTGGGCGAACATGTGCCTCAGTCCTATGTGTGAAAGTAGGCTATAAGGGCCTAGATGGGGGGAAGAGTGGAGACCTCTATCCATCCTCGGGTTGTGCACGGGAGCAACCAATCTCCTTAGCATGCACTGTCTAACCAGGGATAGTGTTCTAATTCATTTTATGCAAGAGATTTTCCATCATGTCCAACATAGTGTCGAACTTCCACTCAGTTCTAGTGTTGGGGGTAAGGGAGTTGGCACTCTTTTCTCTATCTGCCATTGCACCTACAACGCTTTCATTGTCACTAGATAAATGCTTGGGTGATTCTTGAGAATTGTCAATACCCAAAACACCTATAATAGTTTGTCCCTTCGACAGCTACGGAGGTATCCAAGATCGAGAACCCTTGTTATATACATGTTCCGGTTCACTCATGAATCAACCACACAAGCTAGCAGGAGATTTAAGTTCTGATACCATTGAGATGTCCCCCTGAGGTTTCAAAACTAATTTTTTTGTTTTGTTTGTACTTTGATTTTTTTTTGAGTTTTGTCGGAAATGGTGCTGGAAATTGAAAGAAATTGCAAAACTACAATAACATAATGGAAATTGCATAAATGAAAGAGAACCCAGTAATCTCACAATCAAAACATACCCATTTGCTGATTGTAACTGCTATAGGTCTGATTTATTAAAACAGCAATTACAGGCTCAAAACCTAGGCACCTAACTCTGGTTTGGTCAACTTCACACTTGAAAATGGTTGTTTATCGGCTGATTGAACCTGGATGCCTTGATTATGATTGTTTCCAACCTCGAGACAGGGGCCCTTAGCTTCAAGAATTCCCACGTCCCTCTCTCATAGTTGTACGGCCTCCTATGGACTCCCATGTGCCTCAAAACGATGTCATTCTGCTACATTAGAAACCTGATTAGCTGTCTTAGACTGTATGGCCTGCAATCATGACCAATCTGCCCTTCTACGGCCTGCAAATGGTGCTCTCTATCGTGCTAGGAAAGAGTACAAAATGATTAACTCCCACGTGCTAGGTAGGGAGTGTGCAACTGCTGATTTGACCTCTATCTTAATTCTAATCTGCTGATGAAATACTGAAAATGCTGATTGAATCTTAATGATATCAAGTTTCCACAATCCATAATGTTAATTGCTAAGTGATTTTTGGCTTCGATTGTGTGCGAATTTTTTGCATCAACGTTTCGGATCACACTCCATGATCCATCATTAGGATGACAGCAAAGAGCAAGAAGGAGAAAAAATGTTGATTGAATCTACTAAATTAAATCTATGAATGCTTAGATGATGATCTTTGTGTGAAACCATCCAAACAAGAGACCTTGGGTGATCTTTCACACCTGTAGACTCTATCCTATTCAAGGGTTTCCATCCTCAAAATAGCTTGAACTCCATACCTACAAACCCTTGTTGATCTACTCTCATAATTGTAAATAATAAACTTGGATAATGAATAAAGCTCCACCTTTCACCTTTTATCCTCTCCAAACCCTACACCCCTCTTGGTAATTGGCTTTTGAGAAATTATAAAATAATTCCTTCTCCACAAATCCATGCCTCACTTTGGCCATTAAATGATTTGATTTAATTTCATCTTGAAATGCGTCCCCTTCACTTAGATATTCATAAAGTAACTTAAAATGTATTATTTCAATAAAGTTACTTTATTACTTTAATAATGGCCAAGTTATAAAATACTTTATTAAAAGTAATTTTATAACATTAAATTATAAAGTTACTTTAATAAAAGAATATTATTAAAGTAACGTGACTTTAATAATTTAATAACTCCCGACAATAGTCTTGTAATAATCCCCTAAGAGTGTCCTATCACAATTACCAACTGCAAGTGTGCCGCCATTGTGCCTAATATTACTTTCCATAAATAGCAAGTACGAATGGTGAACTCCTGAATTGCCTTCGAACGGCCTACCAACCAAATGCTAGATCACTGAGCTGAATATGCCACAATGAAACATCAAGCCTTTTGAAGAACCTAAACCTCCCCAAAAGGGTCCCCTAAACATCTTGCTATCCTACGGGAACTGCAGTCATAGGCTAACTATTACACCCCATTGTGTGTTTACCTATTTACTATTACTATGATAGGGTAAATTACTATATATGTGAATGTATTTGGAATTTTGATTGGAAAATACATATGGTTGCACTTTGTTTATCTGAATCATTGGAAAATTATGAATGAATGTTTATTTCATTTGATGTTATATAATGAAATGGATATCTGGAATGAATGGTTATTGAATTTAATATTCTAACTATGAAATGTATAATGTAAATGCTTGTTTTGATGAACGGATGACTACTATGAAAATGTGTTAAGTTGGATGCAGATTTAGAGTCAATCCTCCGGAATCGAGGGGAAGTATCACTCAAAAGAAGAACTTGGTAGGATAACCTGTAATGAAACCTAACTGAGCTTACACACACTCATTTATAGAATGGTTGAGTCAAGTCATAGTTTGGGGAATTGGTAAGTCATCCTTTAGTATGTTTTGTTTGCATAAGGAAGGATTTTGTTTTCTGTAAGAGCATTCTTGGTTTGTGCTAAGTGTTTGGTGTATGTGATTTCTTCTTTGTATTGCTATACTCGATCGATAAGATATATATACATAGAATGTATATATATGTATACATGTGCATGTCGACGATAACCCATACACGCGAGATAATACGTACATGAGAATATGTAGGTAGACATACTTACGCACGCTCATGGACGGATTGCACATGGGCATGGGGATATCACATGGACAATAAGACATATATGTATATATGTATATATACATCACATGTATATATAGCTATCGATAAGATAGCAATTATATATGTGATTGATTGTATAATCGAATGCATAGTTGAAAAACTCGCCAATTGCAAAAACTTGCCAAGCCCGAAAAATACGGTACGGAAAAAACTCGGCAACTTAAAAAATTGCTTAAACTTCATTAAAAACGCTTTTTTTTTGCAAAATTCAAAGATAAGATGCATCCAATGTGTCAATAAAATGAGTACATAGAAGAAACAAGCTGAATCTAGTTATATTTGATTGATTTGAAATTAAATTAGATACAAAATCGCATCCCCATGTGGAATCCTCAATACGCTGATACTGATAGTCTGAAACAAAATGAAAATAGCAAATAGTTTTTGTAAAACTGAAAGTAAATACAACATTAATATATTTCAGCTTTTACAAATTCACATCTTCCTCTTCCCATGTCTAGTACTTCTCACTACAGAAGAGGGTGTAGTCGTAGGCATCTACTATGGCTACTCAACCTCCATCTTGGATGTAGAGGCTACTGCTGGTGGCTCTGGCACTGCCAATGACTCCTCCTCAGGATCATCCTCAATGTCATCCAATGAGAATGCAAATCCACCGCCCTCCTCCATTGCCTATTGCTCAAAGTCATAGATCTCATCCTCGGAAAACAATGAAGGTCGCTCATCTCGCCCTGTCCAATCATTGTATGGATCTATCTCATCCAAATCAATTGGATCATCTGATATTTCCATAACCTATTTTGTGCGCAGCCGAAGATTATATTGCACATATATAAGGTCATTCAGGCGTTTTTGAGCTAGTTTGTTCCTTTTCTTTGTATGGATGGCCTCAAACAAACTCCAATTGCGCTCACAATTGGACGAACTACAAGGCTGTGATAAGACACGGAGGGCAAATTGTTGGAGATGTGGGGTATTTCCACCCCAATTTGACCACCAAACATCTACAAAAAACAAATTAAGAGTTACAAGAGAACTTAGAAACTTAGAAAGGAAAGTCAAAACTCAAAAGTTGAAAACATATTTTATCAAATTATCAATATTTGTAACTTGTAAATTTCAAATTTTATACCTGGTGGCTGATTGTGTATTGCTCTCTTTGCTAGCTCTAAAGAGAAGAGTGCACCCCCTTTTTCTCTATGACTTTGGATTTCATTAACAATGAGGTCTCCCACGTCAAGGTCAAGTGACATCCTTTGAATGCACTTCACGAGGCCCTCCATAACCTCTCCAGTAGGATTTGAGTAGGTGCTTGAATGGAAGAAATGAGGGTTCAAGAAGTACCCTATTGCATGGAGGGGTTGGTGGAGTTGATGGTTCCACCTCCTGTCAATAATCTCCCAAATGGGATCAAATTTGAGGCTGTCCCCTTTATAATAATTTCTTATAGCCTCCTTGGCCCTATCCATGGCCTCATAAAGATATCCCATTGGGATTTTATCCCCATCCACCAAGAGGAGCACGCCAACCAAGGGCTTTGACACCTACAAATTACAATATAAAAATGCAAAAAGATTAGAGTTTCAAATTTACAATGAAAGACATTAAAAAATTTATTCAATTTGAATTCAAATTCAAAGTTTTGAAATTGAAGTTACCTTCACAATCTCTGCAGCCCTTTGTGCAAATTGGATATCAAACACAATTTTTGACACTTTATCTCCTTCCGGCTTCTTCGAATAGGTTGAGTCCATCATGGTTGACTCACAAACATTTGTTTTAAAGAAGTCAAAGAACTAAGAATGCTTTGCAACGTTAAGAAAATCGTTGCAAACCTTGTGACACTTGGCCTCACCAATTCTTTCCCATGGGTGTGCTCCTTCATCAAGCGAAGAACCCAAGGGTGATTGTAGATATATTTAGTGATCCTCCTCGCATCCTCTACAACTGGTGTGACCCAATCTAGTTTTCCTATGTCCTCCAAAAGAAGGTCAAGGACATGGGCTGCACATGGTGTCCAAAAAATTGAGGGGTGTCTATCTTGGAGGAGTCTTCCTGCTGCCACATATGCTGCTGCATTATCAGTTATGATTTGCACAACATTTGCAATCCCCACCTCCATGCAAACTTCCTCCAACATCTTAGCCAAATTTTCTGCACTTTTTACAATGTGGGAGGCATCAATTGATTTTAAGAACACCACCTCTTCTTTGCATGCAACCAAGAAATTAATGATGGTACGGTTTTTTCCATCCGTCCACCCATCAGAAAGAATAGAGCAGCCATATTTTTGCCATTTTTCTTTTTGCTCCTCTACTGCTGCCCTTGCCCTTGCAATTGCATTAGCAAGCAACCTACAAGCACAAAGTGAAATTAAGTACACAATTTTAATTTGTAAACAAAAAAAATAGCTTAAATTCATCATAAATTAAACTTAAAAAACATAAATTAAATAACATAAACTAACCTCCTACTCAAGTCCATGCGAGAAGGCGCCTTGTAGCCTTTTCCTACAACTGTCAATGCAGTGACCAAATTCTGCCAGTAAGGATAACTCGCCACATTGAAAGGGATATTGTTAAAATACCAAAAATCTGCACAAGCAATGTTTGCTCGCTCATGCACCTCCCTATTCCATCCAGTTGCCTCTAAGGAAGGTTGTGCACCAAGTGTGTTTCTAGGCACAAAATAACTATCCAACCGTGTAGGTCCTGCAGTTGCCCCTGCCCCTAGTGCTCTACTAGAGGAAGATGAAGGGATGGAGGTCGAGGTGCCAACGGATTGCCTTGACCTTCGCACACGTGGGCCACGAAGAGACCCCACTATCTCCTGAGTAACATCATAATCATCATCCGACTCAATTGGAGCACCTTGAGAAGAGGCAATGGTTGCTTGCATTGCTGCTCTTGCCTTCTCTCTTTGCAATTTTTTTTCTTCTGCAGCTGAAAGTATGGCATTCATATGTCTTTTTATTTCTTCTGTGGTTTCAAGACATTCCTTAGCATCATGTTGAGGGATGCCTGCAAGGTGGTACTTGAGGTGATTAATGCCTCCATGATATATTTTTTTACATGGAATACAATATACTATGCCAGGTATGGGTCCTAGATAAGCATACTTCCAGGCAGAATCTCTAGCTCCTGGAGGACATTTTCCTCCAAATCTTGCAGTCACGGATGGGACAGAGCCTGAGGCAGAAGCAGGTTCAGAAGCCATTATCAATTAATTATTAACCTACACAAAGTGAAAGTCAAAGCACAACTTGTTAGTTTTTGATAGAAAATTTAAAAACAAGCTAAATTAGATTAAATCAAAAGAGATTAATTTAAGTTTAAATTACTAAAAATCTATCACTAGATTCTAAACATTTTCATAACAAAAAAATTGGATGTTGAAAAAAAAATAATTAGGGTTTCAAAAAAATATGAAAAAATGTAAAAATCTGAAAATTACTTCAAACTAGTAAAAAATTAAGCTAATCTAAAAGATTGTAAGCATGTTATTCAACAAAAAAGAGGATTCAAAACAAAAAAAATAACTAGGGTTTTAAGAAAATTTAATAAAAATGAAAAAATCAGCAAAATATGTAAAAAAATCAGAAAAATTCATAAAAAAATCTTGTTTTCATGAATCTAAATCTTGTTTGATGAATCTAAATGCATTTAAATCATTTTCACACTACATTCAGATGATTTTTAAACATAGAACCAACAAGAATGAAGAAATTTTAAAAAAAAAAGAAAGAATAAAAAAAATGAGAAACCCTACCTGGAAATCCAATTTGCCTTCTAAATTCGATGTAAATGCCCTTCAAATCTTGTCTTTTGGATGTAATATCGCTGCAAATGAGTGCACAATGCTTTGGAGAGGTTTTTTGCTGAGTGTGAGAAGAGAATGAATGAAAAAAAGCAACTTAAAATCGTTTTTTAGCAGTTGCCTGGGCGTGTGCATAGTCGCGCAAGTTTTTCTCAAAAACTCGCTGTACATTCTGGAAAAACTCGCCGTACATTTTGGAAAAACTCGCCAAAAGTACGGAAAGTTTTCCAGAATGTACGGCGAGTTTTCCAGGCGTACAATTGCCTGGAAAACTCACCAGGCCAAAAAACTCGCCGAGTTTTTGGCAAGTCTTGCAACTATGATCGAATGTATATATATATATGAGATATATGCATATATACATAAGTCTTGCAACTATGATCGAATGTATATATATATATGAGATATATGCATATATACATATATATACACATGTCGATATATGCGTATGTGTTGACAAATAGGAATGTCCATACGAGCATGTTGATATATGTATATGTACATATACATGAATATAGATATGTATATACATGCGAAATTGTATATGAAATGTTAACTTGAACTTATTCATTCGAATAACAAATGGATTATTTGGACAAACTTATTGTCAAAGAATATATATATATTATGGCCAATTTAATGAATATATGATATGGTCGATATAATGTAGATATAGCACTTCATACTATAGGGCAATGTTAAATGATTAAACCACATATATTATCATTGATAAAATGCAATGGAAACGCATAAGCTTATATCTGTTATGCATAGCTTGTATTTAATGAATAAAGCATACTATTTAAAGTGCATCACACTATACAAAAGCAACGTGTAGTGTAAATGAATAAAGCGGCACTATTTAAAGGGAAGTCGACTCATTTGTTAAGTGTCAAATGCATTAGCAATGACCAAGTCAACTTAGTAAAAACGTAGCCAATAAGAGTATTGACTTATTCTTCTTTGAAACAACAAGCTAAATGATAGGGAATATGGTAAATTGTTGGCGCCATATTATGAACTTGATGATTCAATAGAAGTCTCTTAAACCTGTAAGTCAATTTCCATAATATAACATGTACAATATGAATCAGTCAGCATGTTGTTAGCAAGAAAAGAGACGACCTACTGTTCTGTTTGGATGAGTATTGAGATAGGATTTTGCCACTTTTTGATTATCAAGCTGAGTCGATTGAGTTGAGCTGAGAAGAGTCAATTCGTTGGCCTTGTTTCTAGCCTGTAGATGCTGGTTTTTGGGTATAAATAGAGGCACTCTTACCTCATTTGGATACGCTTTACTATGCATTATCACGCATTCTCCATTCTGCTGCGGTTTTTATTTTGCTGAGAGGTATTTTGTGAGGAAATAATAGTGAGAGGAATTTGAGTAGTTGCTAAGCTGATTTTAAGAGGGGGCCAAGCTTAAGAACCAGTGAGTCAATTGGATTAAAGCGATTAACAGGCATGAGATCCTAATCTCTTTATGTTTATCTGTTTTAGTGAAAGATTGAATGTCTTGTATATTTTGTTTGGAATTGCATTTGATTGCTTGAAATAGAGTAATGATCTATTTGCTTATTGTAAAGGAAAAGAATCTTGTTGATATGATTTCCTTATGAGTGTTTGTACATACTCCATATTAAGGAGTGACTGAATGTCGTCAATAGTATTATATACTAGGATTGATGAAACGGGAATTGCTTGTAAAATTGTTTATGCAAAGTTAATTTGTAGACTTAGAAAGCTCTAATGTTATACTTGGGATTAGAATATCCATTGAAGGGGATAACTTATGCTTATGCTTAATTGGTAGAGATATCAGTGAATTTTGGGAAATGGGAATAGGTTATTTTTGAGGTTAAAGATAACCTATGGAAGGAAATTACCTATGCATAGAATATAATGGCCTAAAGTCAAATTGAACTAGGGTAGCGTATGTGAATAGGATGACTGTCACTCGAAGTACTGAGTGTGAATACTTTGGCCAAAGTAATGTAATTGCCTTTGGCTACACTGTCAATTCACCATGTTCCTTTTATGCATGCTAGTTTAGGATTGTAGTGGATACAAGTTCTAATAATTTAGGGCACAACACTAAGCTCAGGAAGGTTGTAGTTCTGAAGTTACTTCACCAATCTCTTCATCGAAGGGTAGGGCCATCTTGCCATATGTGGCAGACGTGCGGGGAACCGCATTTGAGTCTGTGGTTGGCGGAAAAACACTTGAGTGATGCTTCCCCTCAACAGCTAGCGACCAAGATTTGAAAGGAGATTCCTAGACCATCTATATCTATTGCTTTGAAGCTCGGTTGAGCTATGTATGTATTTTGTATACGTTCTTGGAAAATTGTAATATGTGGAATATTATATGGAAATGAAATCAATGCTTGAAATTTGTTGTAATTTATACTTATTTGTACTCTTTTGGAAAGAAATTTTTTATAGCAATGGGAATGAAACATAGTTTATTTATTTGAAAGTGAAAACTTAGGAAATTTACTTGCATGAACAATTAGCATGTTACACTAACCCTAACTCCCAAACCATTGGCTAGAAAGGGGACATTATAAAGTGCTTTGGTTGAGGAAAGGTATGAACACATGTTTTGGACACCATGCACCATACAATCCCTTAACTTGGTGATGCAAGCAATTGGCACTCAAATAGAGTGGGTGAAAGCTATATACCAAGAGGGTGAGGAGATCCAAATGTTTGTGACAAACCACCATATGTCACAGAGCATTTCCAGGTCTTTCTCAAATTTGGAGGTGTTGAAGGTAAATTTAATTTAATTTAATTATTTATTTTTTAAATTTATTTATACCACGTTTAATCATATAATATATTTTAATGTGTTAACTTATTTTATACATGATTCTAGGTTGTTGAGACATCTTCTAAAGGTGCAAGAGGCATTGGGTGCCATGGTTAGTAGCAACCAATGGAGTATTTGGAAGCAATCAAATTCAAAGAGGGCCCAAAAGGTCAAGTCATTGATCCTAGATGACAATTGGTGGGCTTGTGTGGACTATGTCTAGAGTTTCACCAAGCCTATCACGAGTATGATCAGGTTTGCTGATACAGATCAGCAATGTTTGGGGTAAATCTATGATGGAATTGACTCCATGATGGAAAAAATAAAGGTCATAATAGCACAAAAAGAGAATTACCCTAAAGAAGCATTTTTCCAAAGTGTGGAAAAAATCATTCATCACCACTGGAACAAGATGAACGCACCATTGCATCTCCTTGCATATCCATTATCTCCCAAATACTATAGTGCACAAATACTTGCTTTGTCAGCGAGAACTCCACCATATAGAGATAGTGAAGTTGCTAATGGGTACAAGCGAGCATTCAAAAGACTCTTCTCAAATCCAAAAGTGGTGCAAAATGTTAGGAATGAGTTTGGCATATTCATCTCATGACGAAATCATAGTAATTGTGCTCTTCAAGACCAATACAATGTAGATGCTCGTACATGGTGGTACCTCCATGGGCAAGATTATTTGTTCCTCCAACCTCTTGCAATCAAGATTCTATCACAAGTATTTTTTATTTTTTAACATTTGTATTGTACACTTTAGTACTTACCATTCTTTAATTTATTTTGCATTGTTTATTTTTAAGTTGTATTGGTTTTCTCTCCAATTTCAACAGGTTGCAAGTTTTTTTTTGGCTGAACGAAATTACATATTCCTTTATCCACTCAAAGAAGTGTAATCGATTGGCTGCAAAAAAAGCAGAATATTTTGTTTACATCCATTCCAACTTGTGTCTTATATCACATAAGCAAGATCATTACAAGATCAATGAAGCATTGGGACATAGCCCTTGAGTGTGCCAACTTGGATGCATCCTCTATTTACATACTTGGCAAGTAATCGACAAGTAGCTGATTAATCGCCCAGATTTTAGCACAACGAGTATGTTATGCTTTTACTCGCAGGAATTTTTTAGATGATTTTCACCAAGATCGCTGGTTTTGAGCAGAATACTTGCCGAAAAAATGCTAATTCATCATTGGAAACCCTCGACGCATTTTGCACACGGTTTTTTCTTCATTTTCACATGAATATCAGTCAATTTTTCCCATGTTTCGGATGCATCTCTTGTTTATTAAACCCTCGACTTTGCTTGTTAACACACACCCACAAATTTCTCTTTTTTTTTGGTACAATTGTGATTGCTATCGGCGTTGCAAATCGCAAGAACAGCTCTAGGTTAGGGCGACATCGCAAGAGTTGATAGAGGATTCGTTTTTTTTTTTCATTTAAATTTAAAATTTCTATATAGTCTATGCTCTATAGATATATTATAAACATATTTATTATTATATTATTCTATTTTAAAATTCATGTATTATAAAATCTTAAAATATTATAAATATTTTATAATATTGTATTATAAATATTTTATAATATTGTATTATAAATATTTTATAATATTATATTATAAAATATTTTAATATATATACTATAGATTATATTTATTATTATACATTATAGAACTTTAAAATATTATAAATATTTCATATATTCAATGTCATTAGATTTCCACAATGCATATCTATAATATTTTGTTTGCTTCTGGATTCGATTGTGTTCAAGTTTTTTCATCAATCGAATCCAGAAGCAGACAAAATATTATTTCATATATTATTATTAAAATTTTGAATATTATAAAATATTTTAATATATAATATATAGTAAATACTATAGAGTATAGAATATCATTATGAATATATTAATATATATAAAATATAGTTAGTTTATTATATATATATATATAAAATTATATATTATATTTTAACTCTTTTTATGTTGCCGAGTTTTTGTTGAGTCAAAAATTTTGGGCTTGCCGAGTACTCTCCAAGTCCGAGTATGTAAACTATGGAAGCATCTATTGCAGAGCTTGTTAGAGTCGCTATAGATGATAATGATGAGACTCTTACACATGGTGCACCTAGTGGAGTGGCAATGCATTTACTTGTGGTTCAAATGATGTTGATCTAGATCCTTTTGATGATTCATGAAGATTGAAGATAATTATACAAACTTTTGATTGTATTTATCTCAATTTTGTAATTGTAATGACTTTCATTTGAATTATGAACCTAGATATATATGATATATGGCATAATCTTGAAATTTTTGAACTGTCAATTGGCATTTATCTTAATCACTACCATTGATCAGTGATGAAGTATCATACTATCAATTGTATTTACAATTATGTATATTTTTTTAATTTTTTGCATATATATATATATATATATATATTATACAGCTGTACCAAATGTAACATACCCAAGAAAAAGAAAATTGTCGTGTTGGCAATACCCATACCCCATATCAGTACCCGATCCTATACCAAAACCAGCAATTTAGCCTTACACTAAAGGTTATGCTTGATTCTAAAATATAAGTATGATAATATGATATTTCTATTATGCAAGAATTTTCTAAAAGAATTGTCTAAATTGAAGTATAGGAAGTCTGATTTTTCTTTCACAAATTTATATTATTTAAACACTTTCTATTTTATCATACTACAAAATTTACTTGGTGAACAACATTGACATGTTCTAATGAATCATCCTACGAGTAAGGAAAAACAAATTTATCTTCTATAAAAAAAACTAGTAATCAGCATTGCACTATATAAAAATTTTGTTCAAATAATAAGAATCTATCCAACATGAATACCTCATCCATACTATCAAGTTCCATCAAAAGATCTTGTAAAACAGCTAGTGATGCCTCATTCTCCCTGTAAAACCACAATAAGAAGAAAGGAAATCCACTAGATTGTGAGAAATGCTCAATGCACTAATTCCTATATCTAGCAAACAACAAAATACATAATTCTTGGAAAACAAAATGAATTAATTATTGACAAATATAGAAGCAATGAAATCCCATGATTTCCATTTCATCTTTTAGGACTCTATCAACATCAATATTTGTGGAGTATATGCTTGAAGTTGAGTGTCTTGGGTTTCTAAATGAATGGTACAAAGTGTACATTTAAAGTCATTGTGTCAACAATGTTTCAATACTGGACCAAAATTTGTTGAAATTCATATATTTCAAGTCATTTCTGTGTCTAGTATATTTAAAATCTTTTGTGCATTCTTTAGGTTAGCTACTAGCTTAAGATTCCGCTAAGCATTCAAGCTATCCTTGTGATAGTTGGGAGTAGATAGATCTTTAGAACCAAAAGCTCCAAAGAATGAATTTGAACTAGGATTGTGGCAGTGTTAAATCTAGGACCTTAAAAATGACAAGTAACAAACCATTAAAGCATCAATACAACAAAGAACAATAACCACTAATGGATGAGTATGGTGTTTACTAAAGTTATGGTATATTGTGTATTATAACAAACATGTATAGATAGGAAAAATATGTGAAATCTTTACTTATCAAACAGCAAAAAGAATATAATTTATCTCATAGCCAAGCATAGGTGAGGGAGAGATTGTGAATATTAAAATAGGACACAAGGGAAGGATATGTAGGTATATGACCTCTACATAGTGACTTTAGTCTACTATCAAACATTCACAATGTACATTACCTGCCTGTTGGCGTTTCAATTCACACATCTGGTGTGCGTATTGAAAACAGACAGCTATTCACAGTTAGACTACTCTTCAATTTAGGAGGGGAAGCTCCTTATTTTGCTGATTATGCGTGAAAAGAAAAAGTAAACTAATTCCTATCTTTTTATCTCAGCTGAGAGCACAAGGTTATAAAACTCTTCGCGTTGCAGCTAAGGTTTTCTCTAGTTTTCTAACTTCAACTACAACTAGGCCTAAACTTATAACACTTCTATCTCCTCAAGTAAATTCAGAGCAAGAGGATTTAGAAGTAAACGGGGAATGATTTTGGCTAACACTAAACTTAGACAAATTTGCTCTCAGAACGCATCCTAAGGCTCATTGCTCTTTTAGATGTACACTGAAATAAAGTTTATGAAAGTAAAACATCAAACGATAAACTAGATCTTAGGATTCCCTCAAAGGGTCATTGCTCTTTCGAGGTGTAGGCTGAAATAAAGATTATAAGAGTAGAACATCAAACGATAAACTTGATCTCAAAATTCCCTCAAAGGCTCATTGCTCTTTTGAGGTGTAGATCGAAATAAAGATTATAGAAACAACAATATTGAAAGATCTTGAGACTTTGGATCAAAGACTCATTGTACTTTTTGATTTATTTCCTCAAACTCAATCAATGATTACACGTTTTGGGACAGCAAATTGTATGAAGAAGAAAAACATACAACATACGATCAACCAAAAGACACTAAACAAAGTGAACACATATTGACTAGCAAAGCTTGAAGGCACAAAAGCGCAGCAATTTTGTTATAGTAATAACAGTTAAACAATAATGAGCAAAGTTGCTCTTATTTATAGACACTCAAAGGAGTTAGGAACCCTAAAATCTCCTTGAGTTAACACACAGTCTTGCCAATCAGCAAGATTTATTCCTATGTCTAAACAAATGTAACTAATAGTTAACTGGAAAGACTACATCAATTAACTGATCTAAAACTAAATAGAACTCCACTGTACAAAAGGTGTCTCCAAAAATAGACATGCATGAAAGGTGGGACAGCGAGTTAACTTGGAAAAGGTGTCAAGTTTAACTGTTGTTTTAAATATTATGTTTGGAAAAGGTAGGACGTCCCAACTAGTAGTTCACACTTCAGCAACTTGAGTAACCAAGTCCTCCAACCAGCTGTTAATTGTCTCTGCATTCGGGCAACTAATACTCTTCAACACGATGCACTGCCTTTGTAACATCACCTCGCCATCCATAATCTGAGTCTGAAACTCTCTTCCCTTTTCAGCTGATTCATCGAACTTTGCTGGCATCGCTGCAACTTGAGTCAACTTGCAATCAACAGGGCCACCCTCTAAAACTACTACGGATGAGATTCTAAAACTCTGACTGCACGTCATCGAGATCAACGTACTCGCCATCCTCATGTTGATGCTAGAAAGGAATCTGTGACATGAAAGTTCTTACGAACTTGATGGCACTTGCAACCTTTCCTCTACACTCATCCATTTCTACAAGCATTGCTTTGTATGTTTTTACCTTGAAGAGGAGTTGTTCTCTCCAAGTAAAAAGCTTTTCTTTGTTTTCCTCTGTAGTGATTGTATCATACGCCATTTTTAGGTCGGCAATGGTGATCTCATCATTGGGTTTCCTTTCCACCATGCTTAGCTCTAACTTCTGAATTTCTGAGTGAAGGTCGTGGGCATTGTACCTCAACTGGTACAACTCTTCAAGTATGAACTGGCCCCTGGTGACGAACTCTTCTACCCAGTCTCTCAGGTGTTTCCCATAAACAACCAACTGACTTACTTGATTTTGTTTTGTAGGTAATTCGAACATTTGTGGAACCAAGGCGGTGACATTTGAAGTACCATGAAGGAGGTTGGAGATGTATTGTCGTAACTGCTGATTTTCAGCCTTGAGGGCTGCCTTATCTTCACCATCTTTAAACACTCTTTCCTTCACGCTTACTATTGTAACCTCAAAAAGATCTACATCAACCTGGCGTGTGCTTTTACCAAGGTTGGATTTCACCAAAGTGAAGTCGTCAACCTCTACTTCATCTGCATTTTTGTCCTGAGGTGGTGCCTCTATCTCAATGACAATCTCATTGTCAATGTTCTTCTCCACATGAACTTGCTTTTTGAGCTTCTTTTCTGACGTGTTGTGGTAGACATTGTCGAATTCTGCAAAGTTCAATTAGTAGGACAACTTTCTCCTCTTCCTACCCAAGAGGTTCTCAAGCCAAGACGAATAGTCTCAACTAACTTCACTGGGAGGATTGGTGCTAGTCCCATCAACTCCTAATGAGTGAGATTGTGTTGAGATGTCACAAGCAGGTGAATCCGGTTCCAAGTCAATGTGAATTGGAGACGGGTGCGATGGTGGCAAAAGAATGGGATGTTTTGCTTCAACCTCTGGCACTACTTCCACTATATTTGTGGCTGCAACAAACTGTTTTTCTTGCTGATTTGCATCAGCAACCTGCATCTTTTCCTTTGTATGTCCTGACATTCTGCTTCCTTTAGGAGGGTTACTCATTGCCTTAACGTTGGGTTTCCACTTTGAAGTGGAAGGTAGTATGGTGTGAACCAATGGCGGCTCTATAATTGGAGTGACTACCTTCCACATCCTCTTGCTATCTAGGAATAGCCTGTTGTGCCTTACAACCCTAATTGTTCTTTCCTCAATGGAGATGCTCTATTTGGCATACCAATCGACAGATCAAAGTGGTTGTGAGTCAATTTGATCTCTGAAATATGTGGGAAGTATGACTTTGCCATCATCATCTAATAAACCTTCTACATCCTCTGACAAGAAATCAACAATCTGTGGAAGAGTAAATCTACTATAATTGTGCCTGCGCACTTCGAACTCATCTTCACAACTAAACCAAAAATCCTCCATGGAAGGTTTATGTGAAGAATGGTGGCCAAGGCAAGCTGCCAAGTGACCCCAAGGATCATATGAGTGCCATTCAATGAGAAACATAAGATTAAGCTTTGTCATCTCATTGCTCATAGCCTTGGCGCCAGCTGCTGATCTGCACCTGTATACACCCATCTCAAAAGTAAAGTTGGTAGCAGGCTTGCATTTGCCATGCAGAAAAGTGTGTATCTCGTGCAATTGTCGTAGGAACTCCATGAATACCACCTTATCTGATGGATAACTGGGTAACATGGTTGGACTGCCTGAGAAACCATATACGCGAATTTAGGAAAATGTGTGGAATTGGATGAACCAATCAGCCTAATTTGCCATTGCCAATTTGACTTCTAGTGAAAAGCATATATGTGACTCATGATCAAGGTTCCTCCCTGTGTGCATTGGAAAGAGGTCATTTACCCGCTTGAAGTGTTGTTCTCACTGTGAGAATACCAGTTGTGAGTAATGCTTATGAACTTGTTGCACACCCAAAGTTCCAACAATATTCAACCCTCTAAACTAGCCTTGAAAGGCTATCAGATAGACGAGGTATGAAACCATATGGAATTTGTGGATTTTGAAGAAACCTGTCATTTGGCTGTGAGGAGTGTCACTGATCAAAGCAGGCTAGTCATAATGTTCTTTGTTGTTGACAAGTTGAGACATGATGTAATACATCCATGGCTTAAACTTGTTTGCTTCCACTTGACCCGTGACACGGTTGAGTAGAGTGATCATGATAGCATACTCATCTCTAAATTCTCCACGTCCCACGTTCTTTGGCAAGCTGTTTCTTTTCTCTTTGAGCCACCTTTGTCCCATTCTTTTCTAACACTGTTCCTTTGACGTGTTGAATGCCCTTTCACACTCCTCCATTGATATGACCAAGTTGTTTGCACATGGTGGGATAGCAAAACACCTTCAGTGTCCTTTGGCTTGAGGCTACAGATCATTCTCCCATCCACTGATTGGGTTTCCCGTGAGGTGGGTTTGTAATGCTTTACACAAGCAATTACAAATTTGATATCTTGTGCCAAAATGGGAAAACAGGCTGCCTCAATAAACTTGGATTGCTCAATATTTTGCATTGTGATGCCATCTACGCCTTCTAGCTTACCCAAATCAACTACTGGGTGTACTCGATGTAAATTGGTGCCAGTTGTCTTCAAGGAATCATGAAGCAAGACCAATTTGATCTTGAATTCAACTTGAGAGAACTGCATACGGAAAATTTGGAAGAATGACTATGCACTCGACTATGCTTTAACAACTTTTTCTACAAAGGCTAAAAATAGCTTCTCCGACAGGCAGTTTTTCGAAAAATTCTAAGATGTGGTTTTTGTTGAGAATGTTTTTCTGAATGAACCCAGAATGTTAGATTTTCAAAAAAAAAGAATTTTTCTTGGACATGCAACAACCCCTCAATGGTAGAGGCAGCAAGGCAAATTTTTCCCAAAGAAATTCTAAGACATGGGTATTGTAGGCACCTCTATGCTAAGCAAACCGAGAATGTCAGTTTCTAAAAAAGGTGATTTTTTTAGAAACCCTAAAAATTGGAGGCAACGGAGTAATTTTTTTGGAAAATTCTAGCACGTGGGTTTTGTAGCCAATTCAGTGCTGAATGAACCCAAAATGTCAAATCTATGAAAAAATGGAGTTTGCTTGAACATGCAAGAAAACCTACGACAGAACTAGAAGAAGCTGTGGGAAAAATTTCCAATCTTCGAGAAGATTGAAAAAGAAGAGAACCTAGAATGCTAGAAGCTGAAGATTATGAACTGTTGTCTTTGAAAGTTGATGCCCTAGAGATATAAACTCTGGAAGGACGCCCTTCTATGCAACTTGATCTTGGAAACACGAAGAATGTTGAAAACCCTTGTCGTTTGATCCTTCAAATGGCATTGTGAAAAAAACTATGTGTTTTGGCGTTAACCTGCAAAGAATAATGAAGAATAGACGCCTAGATGCTTGATAAATATCATTTGGAGGTGGAAGCATCAGTTAGGGCATCCAAACCCTAATTGAAGAGCTATTTGGCATGATTGGAAGTTAACTGGAAGCATTCCCCAAATTTTGGGACGCCTAGGCATGAGGAAGTCTTCAAAAATCGTAACTCAAGTCAACTTGGGCCCACCTTGAGATTAGGCATCCAAGTTTCACTAGTGTTAGAATATTTTTGAAGATTTATTTTTCTTTGATAAACTGTTTTTGTTCCTGGCCCTGATTCCATTGTCGGATTGATCCCTGAGGTTTCTACCATGTGTGATCCATTAAGCTCTGGGATCAACTTAAAAGAGATCTACTGATGCCAAACCCCTAAAACAATGACTGTGACTTGAATTCCTCATTTGTTTCCTTTTGAGATTAGGCACTTTTTCTGCCAGCGTTAAATCAATTCAAATGATTTTCAATTTCTACAATTCTTAATCTCTTTGTGTTTTCCAATCTCAGCAGAATCACTGATTGATCCCTGGATTGGATGTTGAACTAACGTGAAGCTCTGGAAGAATCCCGAAATACACAACTAGCTGCCTTGAAAGATGACTGGTGGCCTTCAGAAAAGGGGCACCCTCATTGATAGGGGCTTTGTTCCCCTTTTCGGAGCCAGTACTTTTACTTGGTAACTCACTGAATGTCCAATTTGGTCTCTTGTCACGCAAATGCTTGATCGTTTTCAGAATCTAATAATGGACTGCCAAGTAAGCCCCGATCAAACCGAGGACTTTGGAGCTGCAAAAACATGAAAGCTGCAAACCCATACCCAAAAATTTGGGTCTTTGCCAGAAGGGGTGCTTTGGCTCATATCACAATTTTCCACAATTCTCAACTCTCATTTGACTCCTCATTCTGCTTTATCTCATTTGTGAAAGATTTGATAGGTCCCGTGAGCCAACTGTTGGATTCATCGCAAAACTGGAAGGATTTTGAGAAGATGTCTTGGAGAAGACAGCTACTAAAACCCACATTTGGTTGCTCAAAATGTTAGGCACCCCTGGCCAATAGGGGCTCTTTTGCTCTGATGAACCTCAATTTATCCTTCGTTTCACGTGCTCGTTTGATCAACAGCTATAGACATTTGATAGGTCTCGTGGACTGGCGAACAAATTCGTTGCAAAGCTAGGCTAAAGCCGGGAAGATCATCGGGAAATGGCAAACCCAAAAATTAACTTCTAAATGGTTCCTTTTCTGGGTGCCCTTGGCCTACAGGGCCACTTTTTTCCTTGATAGATTACCATTTTTGGTGTTTGTTGCCTCGTAGTATCTTCCGCTTAATCCTCGTTTGCTGGTGCTCGATGAATCTGTTGAACTTGTTTGACGATCTCTTGGAAAGCTAGCAGAATTTTGAAGAAGACCCCCAACACTGCAATACTTAACAATTGTATTTGACCTTTTGAATTCTTGAGTGGGCTCCAATGTTTTCAATTTTCTGATGATCTTACTCTCCTTGAACTTCGCATTCACCATGTTTCTTGACTAGGTTGATCGTGCTATCGACGACGCGACTGTGTTCACAGTTGTGATTGCTTTCATCACTTCACGTGCACGGGCATTTGAAAAGTTGGACAGTGCTGATTCATAAAGCGCATTCCCTTTATGATAAGTGCATCGCTCATTCTAGTTTATTTTTTGCATTTTTCAACTTTTGAAATTCCCCTTCGTCGTTAAGCAGCTTTTGAGCATCTTTTGCCATAGATTCTTTTGTGAAGCGTTTGAAGCTTAGATCTTGATACCTGGTACTGGCCATCTGCCATTGATGACTTCGGAGGTCCTAGCTTTTCTCCCGAAAAAGTGAAATACACCCACTAGAGAAAAACTGACTTTTTGATGATTCTGACTTGACCAGTGTGATCGTGATGAGGAATTAACCTATCAAAATCATTTTGAGTTATTTTTGGAAAGATCCCATTTTTAGGGTTTTTCTAAAAATAGGGGCCTAAAACCCTAATTTCAAAATTTTGCAAGTATCTTCTTGACATAAAACCTAGAAAAACCTCATGCTTCGTTTGTCATTCAAAAATTTATAAAAATAGCAAATTGCCATTCTTAGACATTTTGACCTAAATTTGACTTTTGGTGACAATTTTACAAGTTTTTGACCATTTTTATCAAAATGCCTTATTGAAGCAAAAAAATTATTTTGGGTACAACAATGCCCTTATGTGTTGGAAAAGTTTGATCCTTGAAACACAAAATAATAGGTGAATACATTTACACATCAAAGTACTCATACATCAACTCAAGATCACTCCATGTCTAATCATGTCTTGATATGATCCAAAGTCACCATTAGTTAACATATAGGATTTTTTGTCTTAAGTGCCTCCAACTTGAAATTGTTGAATTACTTTGATCATTAAAACTGCCATATCCTTATCATTGAAGTTGAAATTTCACGGGAATGAGCATGCAACCTTAGGTTTTCTTTCCTCAGTTATCAATAATTTTTACTTTTTATTAGTTTTAGACATACATGAAAAACTTGGGCTTGGAAATAACTTGGCTTACCCAACAAAATGTAAAAACTCAAACTCAATAAAAAGCTGTGGAAAAGCTCATCAATAACTTGGCAAAATTTTCACATAAATTTGTAAAATAATTCTTCACTAATTCCTTATCTCTTCCTCCGGCAATTGAATCTCATTTCTGCAATCCAGCCATCTCTTATCCCCAAGAGCTCAAAAATCTTCTACAATTTACCAAATCTAGAGTAAATTTGTAATGTCCCATTTAATTCCTAATGTCTGCAGCCTATGCTTGAAAAGAAATCAATAAAGATAATTAATATTACACCAAACTGGCATTAAATAAAGATTAAGTTGTTAAGAATGGTTAACCAGCATATGAAAGGTTGTGTCCCTTGAGCAAGAGAAGGTATATAAGGAAGGTAGATCTAGAAGGAAAGGCAAGGGTGAGGAATTATTAGGACTGATTACAAGTAATAGACAGCAGCACTAACAAATTATCTTATTTAAAATTAAATTATTGTTCCCCAAGTGCAACAATGAAGAGTTGTAACTATTGAGGTGAAGAGGTGTGACTCCCTCAAATTTGAGATATAAAAGGGAGAGCATTTCATTTGAGAAAAAGATCCATAACATCATTCAATCAACCAATTAAGAATAAACATGATGTGACTCCTAATGTGAAAGTTTGTGACTCTTCATGTAAAAGGTTGTGACTCTTTCAAACATGAAAGATTGTGACTCCAAATATCTAAGTTACCGATTCGTTTTTGGATTCGGGTATTTGATAATGAATCCTAAAAATTGGATTCGCAAAAAAATTTCCAATAATGGCCAAGTACTTGAATACAAAACATATAAAATTAGAAATATATACATATTTGCAGTAGTAATTAAGTTCATAATACACCACCATATTAATAGTCTAATAACATAGCAAAAATACATCACCACTTTCATAGTCACTAAGTCAAATATTAAAATATTAGTCATTACTCGATTGTCATGATATAAAATTATAAATTAAAGTTCAAACATAAAATGTCAAACGTTTACAATCAACCATTATTGATCATTGATCAATCTGAATCATATGGGTCATCATTATCAAACAAACTAGCATTATTAGATGCTACATTTTGCGTAGAACCACAAATAGCATTCGTGGCACTCGCACAAGCACTGCCACTAGCAGTAGCAGTAGCACTAACACTACCACTCTCACGATCAGTAGCTGCTCCAGGCTCATACTCATCATCAATATCAAGTGCAGCTAAGTGACTTGTGGAAGCATCCAAGTCAAGCTGCTCTCGCTCAATATCCCACCTCCTTGTGTCTCCTTCTTTGTAGGAACTATGTTTGTGTGTAAGGAGGCGCAAGTTTGAATGCACATACACCAAGTCCTCACTTTTTGAATGCAGCCCATTATGCTTTTATTGAGTGGATGAAGGAGTATGTGCTCCAATTCCTCTCTGAAGAAGATGAACTAGCAACCTATTAAGAGTCAAGACCAAATTAAATAGTTAAGAGTTACAAAATTTAACTAAACAAAATTATTAATTAATATAAAATTTAAAAATTATAAATTAAAATTAAAATTACAAAATATAAAACTTACTTGGGATAAGATTTTTATTGCAATTGGTTGGATGTGCATGTATTCTTGCCCATGGAAGTACCACCAACTATGACCATCTACCCGTACTTGTCTCGAAGAGCATCAAGATTCTGAGCAACACTACCGGAAAGCATGCAAAAGTCATGAACTCCCTCACTCCATCATTGGTCACGATCAGTGAAGAGTCTCCAAATTGCTGCCTTGTAACCGTGAGCCACTTCAACATCCCTATATGGAGCAACTCTTGATGTAACAGAAAGAAGCTCAGGACTATAATATTTGGGACTCAATGCAAAAGCAAGAAGATGCAATGGAGTGGTCATTTTGTTCCATCTATCAACCATGATTTCCTGTAGCTCTTTGAAGAACTTTTCATCAGGATCTTCCTCTTTTGCATTGATGATGGTTTTCATCTTCTCAATCATTGAGTCGATACCATCATATACTTCTCCCAAACAAGGTCTATCCATGTCTGTGTAACGGATCATGCTCAGTATAGGCTCAGTGAAACTGACCAAGTACTCAACACGATCCCACCAACAATCATCTAGTATCCTTTGCCTGATCCTATTTGCCCTTTCACTGCTAGATTGCTTCCATATGGCCCAATTAGGGCTGATTACCATGGCACAAAGTGCCTCACGAACCTTTATAAGTCGTCTCAACACAATTGTGTTGGAGGCAAAACGGGTCTCTGCAACCTGTTTGGAAATCAAAATAAAAATTAAAATGTAATTTAAATTTACAAAATCAAAATTTAAAATTAAAAGAAAACTAAAAATTTAAGAATATTGAGAATTTCAATTAACTTACCTTCAACAATTCCAATTTTGAGAATTGTCTAAATATTCCTTGTGTCATATGGTGGTTGGTGACAAACATCTGGATGTCTTCGCCCTCAGCATACACCTGTTTGATCCACTCAATTTTGGATCCAATTTTTTGTAGCATTAGATTGAGGGAGTGGACAGCACAAGGTGTCCAAAAAATGTGTGGATACTTCTCCTCAATCAATAACCCACAGCCCTACAATTTTTGGCATTGTCGGTTACAACTTGCACAACATTTTGATGGCCCACTTCTTCAATGGCTTGGCAAAGGATGTTAGCAATAAATGGACCATCTTTCACCTGTCCCTCACAATCCACTGCTCTCAAAAACATTGCCCCTTTAGGGGACACGGCAATAACATTGATCAATGGGCAATTTTTTGCATCTTTCCATCCATCAGAAACGATGGTCACCCCTGTTTCAATCCATGAATCCCTTATGGGCTTCAAAGAGTCTGCTACATGTTTCACCTCTTTCTCCAATAAGGTGCAACGCACCTTCTCAAAACCTGGGCCCTTATACCCCTTTGGAGCCTCATTAATAGATTTCACCATTTTTTGCCAATATGGTGAACGAACAACGTTGAATGCCAATCCATTGGCATAGACACATCTTGCTATGTCTTGATCAGCAATCTCTCTTGCCTCATTCTGAAATGAAACTTCCAACGGTCCCTTAGATCTTTTATTTGATGAGGGCACGGTTTGCTCTTGAGGGATGTTCATAAATGGATGGCTTTCTGTAGGTGGAATATAAGTAGGTGGTGTAGGGGGTTTCATGGATTGAGATCCTTTCCTCAAAGGATGGCTTTTTTTAAGACTAACAGCTTTTTGCTCTGCTTTTTCTTGCTCAGCAATATATTTCAACACTATGTCATCTGCAAGGCCTTTGCCATCACCTTCTGGAGGTCCCGGACAAGGTTTGATGCCAATATCAGGGATCCTACACAAGTGGGCTTTCACTCGACTGTATGAGCTCGTGTATTGAATTTTGCAATGACTACAAATCCAAATAAATACTCCACCACCTGGACATTGTTGAACCATTTCTACATATTTCCAAAGGGGAGAGGTTGCATTTATTTTGAAACGAGATTGGCCTGAGTTAGAAGCAGATGCCATTGTAATACCTAAGGGCCAAGGCACAACAGATTGAAATAATTTTGGTATTGAAATTTGAAACTAAAAAACTTAAAAGAATGAGAACAATCAACAAAAGTAAAACAATAAAAACAAAACAAAATAGTTCATTTGTTAAACTTTAAAAAAATGTAAGAAAAAAATCAAAAAACTTCAAAGAAACCTACCTCTTTTGAACAAATCTTGCTCTACAATCTTCTTGAATCTTGGCAAACACTTGCAAGTGCTTAGGAATAGCACAACAATCAACCTTGAACAACCAACGATCAGCCTTCAAGTCTATTCGAGCTTGTGCAAGCAAGAGAGCAAGTTCAGCAATGGAGGCAAAAAAACTCGTTTTTCATTCACAAATTGTTAAATGAGATTGTTTTTACCTATTTAGTGTGTTTGGAGGTCGAAATTAGGGTTGGAATGAATATTAAAATGTTTAGAAGTCAACATCCGGTCAAAAAAATAATAAAAAATGATTAAAAAAACACGTTTTTATGCGGACTGGGCGTTTTGACGTGAAAAAACGTCGCGGATTCTGCTCGGATTCGTCGCGCCGTATCCTGGAAGAATCCGCAGTGAAGCCACGAATCTGAAACGTATCCACAGTGCCATTTTCGAATCCTGGCCGAATTTTGGGCGTACCGAATCCGAATCGTATCGTATCGTATCCGGAGGCTTATATTGACGAATCGGTAACTTAGCCAAATATGAAAGGTTGTGACTCCCTCAATAATAAGATATAAAAGGGAGATCATTTCATTGTGGAGAAATCATCAAGGAATGAGGATGGAAAAAGGAAAATAAGAAATTGAAATATAAAAATATCTATTGGAGATAAATATTGTTTTCAGCAAGAATATTATTGGGAACTAAGTTTGAGAATATATATATATAAATAATTGCATAATTATATTTTATTACCAATTAATAGAGAAGATTCCCTTTAGCAATCTATTTTGAATTTATAGAAGTATTTTGCAAATAGGGAGGCTGATCAACCTTCCAAGTTCACGAGAGATGAAGTACCGGCCTTTCCTCCATCAAGCACGCCACCTCGAAATGGATGGAATGGAGCATCCTACCGTGCTTGTGGATTTGAAGGAAAATGAGTGCTCTTGGGCTTGATCAAGGAGGATGGAGCACCTCCAAGGTGGACTGAGGGATGGAGTGTACTTGAGATCCTGCCATGTTCGTGGGCTAGGAGGTGGATAAGTGTTCCTTGGCTTGAGGGTCTTCTCAGGTATACCACCCCGAGATGGATGAACTAGGATCCACCCATGCTCTCGCAATACAAGGATAACCATCCTTGAGATTGCAGTTTGCAAATATTTCAAGTGGATTCCTAATATGATTGGCTATAGCAATATGCCTTGGAATAATCATTAATGAAGCTAAGATATTTTGAATTCAAATGTTAATGATGCTATGAATTATAGATCTAACTATTACGATGTTTTATCTATGGCCTATTGCTCTCAATATTATAATATTTTATGTATTAATTTGAATGTTACCATAAAGTTGATACTTCTTATTACTAATATCAGCTTTTAGTGATTATTGTTGTTTTACAAGCCTAAAACTAGGAATTTACCAAAAGGGGACGTTACAAACTTCCATTTCAAACTCATCCAAAACCAAAATAACAACCTTCTAGAGCTCTTCTTTGAGAGCATTGATGAAGAGCTTAGCTCATTTCACCTGCTAGTGCAAAAGCTCCACCTGCTCATACACATCCTTGGAAAAGTCCAACAATTTTATTGGAAAAATACCTACAGCCATCACAATCTCTTGTATAAACTTATCAAACTAATACACCATGGATTTTTCCTACATCAATATCTAGACCTTGCTTCCATTGTTACATTCATATAGCAAAACCTTGGTTCTCTAAAAAGTAATATAGAGATCATTGAAGCACAGTTTGGCTGAGGGAGGCAATGGCTGCCCTAAATCAATATCTAGACCTTGCTTCCATTGTTACATTCATATAGCAAAACCTTGGTTCTCTAAAAAGTAATATAGAGATCATTGAAGCACAGTTTGGCTGAGGGAGGCAATGGCTGCCCTAAATCCATAATCACTTTGACAAACACAAGATTACCAAATTTTAAACGAAAATAATGAGATTTTTTGAGTTTCCCACAAGTTTATGACAAGTTGAAGTGAGTTTTAGTGAAAAACTTAGTTTTAAGTAATTAAGAAAGTTACTCATAGACCTTTTCGACTCACAATTTTTGCAATCTTTTTCCAAAGTTTTTCAACCTTGCTGTCAATAATTCTTGCACTTTTCCAAGCATTGTCATTTACATACTCATAATGATCAATTCTTGTCACTTAAGCCATACAAGACCAATCAAAATTTAGAAAGGCATAGAAAAATTATATAAACCCAAAGAATTTTAGATTATATGTATTATGATTAATTACATGTAAGTACACCAAACATCAATAAATATTTTGATGACTGCAATTGACATTATTTTAAGTCCTATAGAAGTGAGAAAGAAGGAGGTGGAGGCAGAAGTTGGGGGTGGCTTATTAGCTCCCATCCTTTTGCTTTCTATTTTGTTTTGGGGGGGCTAATTAAAACATTGAGCCTATGTTTGATGTCTTAGAGATGATCAGCCATCCCCCAAGCAATTTAAGGGGCACTTGGATGTCACCATTTGTGTAAAATGCAATTTGGTGCCAGATCATTGATATTTTGCACCCATTTTATTCCCCCTATCACCAAGGAAGCATTAGGATATTTTTCAACAAGATAGGAAGATGCCTAGGTAATAGGGATGATCTCTAATGACTCCTATCCTTAAAGGATACAATAATAGAAATAAATCTCTCCTCCTAGTTAGTTGGTGGCTACTTTCATTTTCTAAGCTTGACAACAATTTGAAAAGACAGACAACTAAGTTGCAAGTATTTTAAACAAATAGCACTAGATTGAACAAGAACCATAATTACCAAACTCAGCAATTAATCAGCATGCCCTCGAGTCTCAGATCAAGCAGGTCTAAATGAGGCCTGCATGCCTGCAACAAAATTAATGAGTTTCTAACAAAGACATTGAGTTTGTCAAACTTACCAGTCTTTGTAGGACTTGTGGGCCAATAAAAACTTGTGTAGTAAAGAAACCAAGAAAGAAAAAGAAAAAACCTGTTTTACATCCTAAAATTTAAAACCTAAAACCCAAACTTCAATAAAAGAAAGACATGACTTCCAAGAAAAAAACAAAAAGAATAAGAAATCATACTAGTTACCAGTTTAATGTGTCCCTTTCAGGACAAAAAAAAAACAAAAGAGTGTAAGAATAAACATGCCTCAAATTAGAAGGGGAAGCTCCCTTGTAACAAAACGCTAAACTAAACCCTAGGAACAAGAAGGAAAATCCTTAGTATTAAAATATGTACAATCAACAATGTAACTTTGGGTTTTCAACATGCAAGCTGAACAAACTAAAGAAAATACCTGTATTTTTCTACTTAGCCATGGGCACAAGACTCATCAGCACTTCTCCAAGACAATAAAAAAAATTTATCGTTTGACTTAAAACAAAAGACCTACAACAGTTACAAAATGCCCACACTTCTTGGCTAAAAGAAAAGGCCAAAAAGCATTAGTACAACACATGAATTGAATTAGATTGAACACAAAGACAAAATATTATGAGTTAAATATAAAATTTGCAAACAAAGGTACAAAACCTAAATAAATAAAGACTACAATCCAAAGATGGCAATAATCATGAAACAATATTCGACTTACAAAATTGCACAACTGAAATTGACTATCATGCTTTTATGACTCTAAAGCAACAATGACACTAGTTAGAGCTCAAATGCACAAAGTTCAAGAACATGGAAGACTAGGATTCCACAATGACTCATTAGACAAGAAATAGGTTACATTTGACTCAAAAAAATGATAATATACTAAAAAAATTGTGTGTGTACAAGTTACAATAATACCAAGCGAAAAGAAGTAGACAGCCAAAAACAACAAATAGAAAGAAACCACAACAGTGATTGAAGTGCATTTGCAAATTTCACAATCCACAATCCATTTGGAGCAATCTACAATCCATTTGGAGTAGCAACTATGATGAGGTATGCTTTTCCTTTCCTTTTTTGTATTTTTCATTTGCTATTCCATTTTTTTTTTTTTTCTCTCTCCAACTTGGGTCAAGAAACAAACAGAGGGGAAATTGAGAGCTTATTCTCCTTTTTTCCCTCTTTAATTTTCTTGTTCCACAATCATCTCTCTCTCCAACCCCAAACTACAAATGTAAGAAAAAACTTTTCTTTTCTCTCATAGCCATCATAATGCCAATGCCAATAAGAAACGAGCCTATTGGAAATATGCCACCAAAAGTGCTAAGAGTGGGGAATTGGCTTGCAATTATTGCAAAAACAAACTAAGTGATTGGAGGCATTAATTGCTTAAGACTCCAGCTTGCCTATATACCTGCTCAAGATGCCTCTTTGTGCACACAAGTCTTGCCTAAAGTTGTATGAGAGGTGCAAACTTAGTTGAGATATTTGAGAAAAATGAGCTTACAAAGAGGCAAAGTGAAGAGATGGCAGCCATGGGCCAAGCAGATGCTTCTACTTGAAACTTCCTCCATTCCATTCAAGTTCAAAAACTTGTTTTGCCTTAGAGTTCACAAATGAAGATTGGATTCCTATATTGTACCATGCATTTCACTAGGTTCCCAACCATCACTTGACAACATGGATTAGAATAGAGACAAACACCAGGAAGCAAGGATTGTGATTCAAGATTTTTGGTTCTATTGTTTGATTTCAATAAATGTGGCTAGGTAGAAGTTCTTATTTTTGTTTTAAAATATTGTTTTTGATTTACCTGTCTCTTAAATTTTAAAAGTGTGTTCTTTTCAAAAACATATATTTGAAATCTTTTTAATGGTAAATTTTGGCGGATGCTATTGATATCGTTTGGGCAATGATGAATAGATAAAGGCCAAAGAATGAGTGAG
The DNA here is from genome assembly GCA_007258455.2 of Sequoia sempervirens. NCBI lineage: Eukaryota > Viridiplantae > Streptophyta > Pinopsida > Cupressales > Cupressaceae > Sequoia > Sequoia sempervirens. Next base: position 18,579 of record VDFB02333214.1, on the reverse strand, counting down.
AAGATAGCCAATTTGAGGTCCCATTATGGATAAGAAACATATGATATCGCATAAAAAGGGTTGTAATATCATGTATAATGGTTAGGAAGATAGGGAAAATGAAGACTTTAAATTTTCCAGTTTCTTCCACAAGCAGAATTTTTTATCAATCCATTGATGCTTCACAGTGAATGAAAAATGCAAAACAATTTTGCAAAATTTTCAAGAAGTCGTGGCTAAAATAGGTGAGACCAATGTTGTGCATGTATTTACAAATAAGCTAGCATATTATGTTAAGGGTATATTTCTCATGGAGAGGCACAAATTCACACGAGGTTTTTTCATTTTTTCCCTCAAACTGCTGGACCCAAGATATTTCATATTTACAATATAATTGATTCATTTATTGTATCTTACACTGATGACCTCTTATAATACTTAGATAGCAACAGTGTAACCCATAATCTAGTGTCCAGGACATACGGTTGCAGATTCAAAGAGTCAAATCATTCCATTGAATTATCATTGGTCATCTTCAAAGCAAACAGGCAATCACGCTTCCTTAATTTAGTGTGCATGTTGCCCTATTAGAACTCCACTACCCCCTCCATATTAAGAGAATAATATAAAGAATCATATGCAACACCACAACATATAATTCAAACTGTCAACTGCAAATATGAGTGAATACACAATTGTAAGAGATATGCTTCTGTTTAAAATCGAAACTAATTTTGAACAACATTTTCTAAAGGATGAAAAACAAAATAAACCTTTGTTTAATTGCTCTGTATGCATCTGAGAAGTGAAATTCTCTCAAGCATTCCTCCCTTAGCTCCAAGAGATTGGCAAGGCCCAACTTGCCATATGCTGCAGGTTCTTCCATTAACCTGCAGATTAGATGTTATTAATCTCACTGTAGAATAAAAATAAACCACTATTATGCAACATTTACAACAAGTTTGTTTTACTATTATTTGGCACTAATTGTTTACCTAATGATCAAATTAGATTATTACAAAGTCAAAAAAGGTGGGAACAGTCAACATAAAATTTTAACATACATCTGCTTAATTTTAATGATTTAGAAAAAACAGAATTCTAGAAATGGCAGAAGCAAATTAGACTATTGCAGAGTCAAAGAAGGTGGGGGGGACAGCTCACATAATATGTTTGTGTATATCTGATTGATTTTAATGGTTTAGAAAAAAAAGAATTCTAGAAAGGGCAGTAACATATTCAACTTAGTAAATTTAGTGCTACTAAAGCTACTCTAAATGCTAGTGCCCATAACATCTACGACTTAATATCTTATCAGTAGATGCATTTTGCTACTTTTATTTATCACCATCACTTAAAGATCCACAGCTTACCTCTATGAAGTATTTCTCATACTGGACTTTGAATATTATCAAATAAAAGGAATGCATACCTCGCTAAGTGAGCACGAAATGCACGAGCAAAAGCATCCCCCCTTCGTTTAGAATTATTTGTGCCACCTTCGCTTGCAACAGCCTATTGAACAAGTTTACATATCAAAACTATAGAATAAAGAAGGCACGGAATATAAAGAAAATTAAATTTCTAATACTAAAGACCTTGCTTCCAAATCAATTATAAATTCATTCATTTTGAGCCCTAGCTTGTGCTATGTATCAATATGGTTTGAGAGTTCACCTATGTAATACATGAACACACTGAATCCTAGTTTGCACATAAGAAAGTATTGTAATATAGCTTTGCAGAGAGAATTATCACAAAAGTCCTTTCTGCTTTTTCATTACATATTAACAATGCAACAATCTAGCCATGAAAGTCCATGGCATTTTCTCTAGAGTATGACTACGTGTAGCATTTGACATTGTTAGAACCCAGATTTCACACTCAGCTTCATATTTGCCCTCAGAATCTGCATGTATCCTCAACTTCAATGGCTTGAATATCAAGGACCAAGAAAGAGAAGGAAGCTCACAATATGCAATAAAGAGGAGCAAAAAGTGTGTGCACAACATGCCCAGTGTTTAAGATCCCCTTTCATGTTCCTAGCCAGAAAAGACCTAGTGATTTCCCAGATTTTCAACTTCTAAAAAAATGTGAATAGCCAGATCCTTCAAGGTAACTTGTTGGAAAATGATTGGTTTGAATATCAAGAACCAAGAAAGAGATGGAAGCTCATAATGTGCGATAACGAGGAGCAAAAATAATATATCCAACATGCGCAGGGTTTAGAGCTCCCTTTCGTGTCCCCAGCCAGCCTGGGCCCAATGATGTCCCATATTTACCAATCAAAGAGAAAAAGAATCTGACTAGCCAAAGCTTTCAAAGTAAGTTATTGGAAAAATGATCAGTTAGATTTCAATCAAGGTTACTTGTGTGAAGAAAGATTTGGAGAAGACTCTTGTCAAGATAACTTGTGAGGATTGATTTGAAAATTAAAATTCCTAAGAATGACCTCTTATTGGATTGGATCATTGGTCCTTTCCACCTATGTCACAAGGTTCAGGTTAGAGTTCGAGTTCGTGTTCAACAACAATAAAATTTGGATGAAGTTCGACCAAGAAAAGAAATTGAAAAAAATAAAAATAAAAAATCGTGATTAAATTCTCCTTATATTAATTTGATTTTTTAAATACAAATAATATACTAAATTAAATTTTATTTAAAAAATATATAATTTAGAAATACTGAAATAATATTATATTAAATTTAAAAATTAGAATAAATTTTAAAATATTAACAAGTTAATAAGTTTAAAAATTTAATTTAAATATATTTTTTTTTTATAAGGTAAGTGTTACCAATAGGGGGGGGATGACCCCGCAATGCAACGGCAAGTTGCAAGCAGTAGTAAAACTACTATCAGGTATTCAAATCCCACCAGTGGATGGTGGGATGAACGATCGTTGGTCAACGTGGGACGGCGCACAGAGGACATAGGACGGAGGATGTAGGGAGATCTAGTGCTACTATGGAGCCAAAAACTGCTGGTGGAGTTAGTGGGAGGTGTGCAATTGAAAGAGTGGCGCAAGGTGCTGCAGGGAGAAGCTCGAGGGGATAGGTGGAAGGAGATGGTAGCAGGAGTCTGGTCGATGGGGTAGAGATCGTTGGGAGGCTGCAGAAGAGAGGAGCAAGAAAGAGGAGGGAGAGTTGGAGGAGAGGAGAGGAGGAGAGGAGTGGAGATGGAGGAACTGGAGGAGAGGAAGAGAGGAGGTAGAGGAGTGTTGGAGGAGAGAAGGAGAGGAGTGGAGACAGAGGAGGTAGAGGAGAGTTGGAGGAGAGAAGATGGAGGAGAGGAGGAGAGAAATGGAGACAGAGGAACTGGTGGAAGAGGTGAGATGGTGGAGAGGAGGAGAGAAGAAGAGGAGTGGAGCCGAAGGAGAGGAGTAGAGAGGAGTTGGAGGAGAGGAAGAGGAGAGATGGAGGAGAAGTGACATGGATGAGGTCCCCCAAATGTGGCCTCACTAGTTCATAGCTCCAGTCAAAAGCATTCACCTACCAAAAAAAAAAGTGTTACCAATAGGGGTAACGCCTTTGAGATTTCTTTACATAGCATGCGTAATAGGATTAATTCCATTCGCCATTAATTTTACTTGGTTCCGATATTTCAGATGTGTGATTTCCGCTTCATCGATTTCCTTGATCCTAAACCTTCTTGATGTCTTCCCAAACTTAGGCGTTAAATTCCCATCGGAAGAATATAGCAAAGGGCCCAAACTCAAACGACAAACATATTCTAAGAGGCACAAAAACTTTAAGGAAAAACCTAAGACCTAAGGTTCATTTTCCAAGGCAACAAGTATTAAGATTTCATGCCATCCTTTAATGTTTGGCTAGCCTTTTAAGCCCACATATTCACAAGCGTGGCACAACTTACATTATTTCACAGATGACCACTTGCTAGTAGTAAGCACTACATGGAATGAATGGTCTGACCCAACACTTGTGTGAGGGTTGAGAGCATATCCAAACATTATATGAAGATATCTCTTTGATAGCCTTTGGTACGTAAATTTCCTTACGCACATACCAAGTAATTATTAAAGAACACGGTTCAGATTGCAGTTTTCTCAAGTGTGGAGGCCTCACGGTTTGGGATTGGGATTTCCAGACCCAAAGATGTGGAATGTTTTTAGGACCCAAATGTTGAGTTCCTACCATTTCTTTTGGACTTGGCTGGCACCGAATTAATGGAGCATCGAGATCGAGTGTTGGTGCGATTTCTCTTTCTGAAGAAGCCCTACCATTACGAACCCATACACGATTTCAAATGGGTGCAAGAGTTTATCTTGTTTGAAAAGGATTAGGGTCTATAGCCAAAGACCTTTTGCATATATCCTTCGGAAGTAGAAAAGCCATAAGGGCTCCGATAATGTAGCAGTGTTTTTTGTTATTCCCAAATTTTGGGTTTTTGGTTTTATGGCAAGAAACCCTAGTAGACTATCCAAAGCCCGAATGCCATTGTTGGGTAGCCACTTATATGCGAGGAAACCCCAAGTTTTGTAGAAAAGCCCCATGCTTTGATTGTCTTTGTATGTGAGGGCCAAGCTTACTTGAAAAAGTATATAGATATACTCTATTAAACTCTAAATCTTGTGTACACAGAACTATATGTTAATGAAAAGTAGGGAATTATATTACAGTCTGTGAATGTTATTAATGGATTTTTTAGAAATGTATGTTATTTCTTGTGGGCATCCTAAAGCTTAAGTACTTATTTCCTTTGATCTGAATGTTTTGTTTTATCATTTTCGTGCATAATTTTGTTTTCAGATATATGAATGGATTTATAGAAGAATGGGCGTATGTAACGACCCAACCCTTCGGTAAAGTAAAATTTCCATAATTTATATCCTACAAGTAAGTAAACATGTTACCATGACATTGCAATAAAAAATTTCCTTTTCTTTATTGATAAAACATGAAAAAGTTGTCATATCAATTTACAATAAAGATTCCATTTCAATATAATAACTTCACAAGTACATGAAACAAGAATACATACCTTAACTAACATAGCTCCAGTGAGCTTTTGAACAAATAGTAGTAAGAAGGTTCAGGTTCCTTTCCTTTCAAATCTTGGTACATCCGTCGCTTCCTATGGAGGAGAAACATCACGCAGGCGCCTTTCCGCCAACCACGAACTTATAATGTGGTCCCCCGCACATCCATTATTCAATAGATGGCCCTCCCTTTGAACCAAAACCTTGCATAGATGGTATCCGTTAACAATTACCAACTGAGCATAGTGTTGTGTCCTACACAACTAGAACCTTGCTATTTCACAATCTCGAACTAGTACAAGGATCACAATGAACTGACAGTGTAGTCTCAACTATCTCACACCTAAGTGGATGTCATACATTTCACTACTTTGGCCAAAGTATTCTCATTCAGTACTTCGAATGAAGGTCATCTATCATAAACACTACTCAGGGCCAATTTGACTTAAGGCTATCTTACACAACGCATAGGCTTATGTCCTTCAATGGGTAATCAATACCCCAAACTACCTACAACAATCTATCTACTTAGAAACGAAACAGTCTACAATTGTCTTGTACAATTCCTCCTAATCAGGAAATCTTTATCTTAGGAGTACTTAGCTTGTCTCAGTTAACCTAATAACTTAAGCTAAAAGACCTTACTTGACTCTGCCATTATTTCGATCCTATTAAATATTAAATATTACCATCGTATTCTCCTTATATGGAGACCATACAAAACATGCAATTTTCACACTAAATGCATTTTAAATCTTCTTTTAAATTCCTTCACATAAATTCCCTTTTTATGCATAATAAATAAACATTTCTCTTAAATTCCTTCACATAAATTCCCTTTTTATGCATAATAAAAAACATTTCTCTTGAAAGTTCTTTTCCCCTACAACTAAATTGTATTCAGGAAATAACTTTCAGCCTTTGCACACACAGCAAACACAAAGAAATAGAAACATAATAATCAGATTCAAAATTGAAAGATGATGAAGGTTTCATGCCTGATTATGAGTTTTCTCTCCAATTACGCAGTTCCAGTTCTTCTTTTAACAAAAACCCTCAATATTGATTGAATTCTCACTCAAAAACATACTCTCAAATGATGAACACTCATCTATAATGGAAATATACTCAGACTGTGATGATAATTTACTAGTATTTCCTTTGTTTAATCACTCAGAAATGAAATATGATTTAGAATAAAGAAATGGTGAAACAAACTCAGAGTATAATGAAAATTCGGATTTAGCAAAGTGAATTATGAAGAATGTAAAGGCGTCTATTTATAGAGCCAAAAACCATTGACTTCCACTCTTGCAGGCATGTGGAATGACAGAATTGTGTATTTGAATCATTCAAATGAGATAAGTGGCAGATTTCTATTCCCTTCCTCAGCATTTCAAGAGGTGATTCGACCTCTAAACTTGCCAGCAAACCAAAGAAAATTTCAACTTTGCACATGATTAAAAGAAGAAATCGACATCTACAGGAACTTACCAGAAATGGCGCCAACTGTGAAATGATTCAGCAATTTTACAAATGGTCATGGCTAAACTCAGAACACCTAATCCCTTCACAAGCTACGTTGCCCTTGTTTCTCAAATGGGTTGATTTCTTCTCCCAGGCGAAGCACACTTCACAGGCGCGTGTTCTTCCAACACGAAATATTTTCACGAGAAAAGCTCTTTCAATAGTTTGAAAGCAAATATTTTGCTTTTTCAAAAGTTTAAACATTTACCTTTCAAATGTTAGGGAAATATTTCGATTTCCCCTTGTGATAATGATTTAAATCTATCCAAATGAGAATAGCCCGATTCTCAAATATTCGGCTGAAAGATATTTATTGATTTTCCATAGTTTAACTTTCATATTTACTCCAAGTGAAATATAATCGTTTATCCACTTTAAGAGATTTATAATATTTAAGTTAGGAAGTAAGTTAATTTTTAAAGTGGAGATCAATTTAAAATAATATAAAATACAATTCCATTAGAAAATAATTATATGTTCTATTATATAAATATTATTATAATCCTTCAAATATAATATATATATATATCTATAATAATATTATATATAATCTTTAATATATAATCACACACACACACACACACACACATATATATATATATATTTGACAAATATAAAAATATATCGTGAGCCAATCAGCATATACCCGATATATACATATATATGTAAAGTCATTAGGCAATAATAATATAATATTATTAATATCCACATATATAGTTTGTGTGAATATATTCATGTATATATCAATGTATACCTCTATGTACACGTATATGTAAGTATACCACATTGATGCATCCATATGAGCACATCCATCTGCTAGCATACGCTTGTATCAATGTGTATATACGTATGAATACGTGTATATACAATATACATGTATATATGTCCACTTCTGTTTACTTACATCATTCACGTTACCATCATATCCACATGATCGTAATACCACAAACAGATACATAGATAAACATCACTTATAAATGCATACAGAAGTAGACACAACTCCTAATGCAAACATATAAGCCTACGGATGACTTATCTTTTACCCACACAAACTGACTAAGCTTACTCTGTCTAAAGAACGTGTGTCTATGCTCAGATGGTTCACATTACTGCTTACCCAACCAAGCTCCTCTCCCGAGTGATATTTCTCCTCTACCTGGAGGAATGGTCCAAATACTTGTATATAATGACATGACAACGGGAGTCATATGTTCACAACAAAAGCAGTATACATGAAACATCTCAAAAGTTAGAATAAACATTATTCAACAGCTTACATGCAACATTCATCTAGGATTACATCAATAGAAGTAACAATCAAATGAGACAATCATTAAATGGAACGCATTCATATTGATAACAAGAAATAGGCATCCTTAATTCATCTCCAGATTTCACATTACATTCACATTTACCCTATCAAGTAACGATAAATAGTAATGTCACAATTTGGGATGTAACAGCGTATATGACAAACCCTTATTTCATTTTAACGCAAAAGCTATGTACCAGAAAGACCCCCGTTTTGGTTCACATGTGTAACCCCTAATTGGTTTTGCAAGCAACCCGACTTTTGTTTTTGACACAGTTCAAATTCTAATAACATGAGACCCTAGAGAAAGTTTAGAAAGGAAGAGACGAAAGAATTGGGATTCAAAATTTCAACCATCTGCATCAGTTTTTAGATGATTACCAGAAGCCCTAAAAACACTGTCTATGTAGAGCAACAATGTATGTTTAGCGATTAAGAGCCTTGCATCAGTTTTTAGATCATTACCAGAAGCCCTAAAAACACTATCTATGTAGAGCAACAATGTATGTTTAGCGATTAAGAGCCTTAACATCTGGTTTGATTCTTGTTTCCTTTTCAGACAACATTCAGTAATCTTTCTATAACCTATTCTATTGATGGTTGCAAAAAAGCACTTGTTTTCCCTTAGTTTGGATTAATTAAGGCTGTATTGGAAATGTGTGATTACTCAGTGGTCAAAGTTTATGACCCTGAGCCATAAATTTTGGATAATGGCAAGTCTTTATTATTTTTACCAGAGACACCATATTTTAGCCTGCCAGTTGCAGAGAGCCAATGATCAATTTAAAGTCGAATGTAGGCCCATAATTGTTATGTCTTGCAAATTCAAGGGAAAGACATAAAGAGACTCGTCAATAGGAACAGGCCAAAATTTAAAGGTATAAACCTAAAAAGGAAGCCTCAATACTAGTTATCCCTATAAGCAGACTAGAGGAGACCTACAAGTAAGGCTTTGAGGGCTGAATACAAAAAAAACATTGAGTTTTTTATTTCAGGATTGGTAGGTAATACGTTTAGCCTTGGAAATGCCCCAAAGGCACTGCCAGCATTCTTGACACCTTGTTGGTTTCGGTAAGTTAGGCCAATTGTTCTAACTATTTTTTCATTATTTTTGAAAGGCATCATGATACTTAGCTAGTTGTAGATTGTCTTCTTATTAGTTGAGATTCAAAACTTCAGCCATCTACATCGGTTTTTAGATGGTTACCATAAGCCCTACAAACAGTCTATGCAGAGCAATGATGTATGTTTAGCAATTAAGAGCCTTTCGCATGTTAAATTTTAACATCTGTTTTGATTCTCGTTTCCTTTTCAGACAACATTCAGTAATCTTTCTATAATCAATTCTATTGATGGTTGCAAAAAAGTAGCTGTTTTCCCTTAGTTTGGATTAATTCAGGCTGTATTGAAATGTATGATTACTCAGTGGTCAAAGTTTATGACCCCAAGCCATAAATTTTGGATAATGGCAAGTCTTTATTATTTTTACCAAAGGCCCCATATTTTAGCCCACCAGTTGCAGAGTCAATGATCAATTTAGAGTCGAATGCAAGCCCATAATTGTTATGTCTTGCAAATTCAAGGAAAAGACATAGAGATACTCGTCAATAGGAACAAGCCAAAATTTAAAGGTATAAACCTAAAAAGAAAGCCTCAATACTAGTTATCCCTATAGGCAGACTACAGGAAACCTACAAGTAAGGCTTTGAGGGCTGAATACAAAAAACCATTGAGTTTCTGATTTCAGGATTGGTAGGTGATACGTTTAGCCATGGAAATAACCCAGAGGCACTGCCAGCATTCTTGACACCTTGTTGGTTTCGGTAAGTCAAGCCAACTGCTATATTCCTCTCTTTTGGAATTATGAAGGTAGTAATACCTTATTGTTTCTTTAATTCTGACTGTTTTTTCATTATTTTTGAAAGGCATTGTGATATCCCTTCCCATTCAGTGAAACTCTTGCTAGAAACAAACATCCACACAGTAAAATAAATTATTGATAAGAGAGCAGCAGGGACGACTTCCCTGACCTTGGCAGATAGTCCTTGATGAAGACTGACTTCTCTAGTTAAGCAGAGATAAGTAACAATATTGATAACATCAATTATCCCTTAATCAATAGTTTGACATAACACAAGATCAATTACCACAAGCAACTGAAACGTTATTTAAAAAGCAATAATTCAATTAACAGGTTAAGCAATCATCTTATAAAGAGGTGTGCCCCTTTGAAGAAAGATGACTCACACGAGACAAGTCACTTGGCCAATCGAAGGTATTAAAAGGGAAAAATCGTCCAAGCAAAGGCAACGATGAGAATTTGAGAAGTTAACACAGTTTCCTAAGCAGGTCAGGTGCTCTAAGGAGCCATTGACCCATCCAATTGGCTGCAATTTGATTGAGGAATATTCAGACACTCAGCCACCATTGAATCACATGGTTTAAGAAGTCTATATCTGAGACAGCAAATTAAATAGACATCCACTCATTTCATTTATAAATGTGCGTGAAAACAGATAGATAAAATCAGAAACCGCACCCTATTAATGGTGTCTATTCTGCACTCTTAATATCATTATAATTTGTAGATTATATATATATCTACCAGAATTAATATCAGAAATTTAATCATCTCTACCAATTTATCAATTCTTATTATCGATAAATATAAAGGCTAATAATCAGGTTAAGGCAATCTGAAGGTTGTCGTTTAGAATCTACTATTGAAACTATTTATTCTAGGTCTATTTGGATATCTCATTTTTGAAGATTAAAGGCAGATCTAAGGTATATCTATAAGGGGACATCACAAGTGGTATCAGAGCTGGTCAAACCTGCCAACGTGTGAAGGTGGATGAGTGAAAGAGAAAGGAGATACTACAATAGAGAGATAAAAAAACAGTGGGAACCTGCCCAAGCTCCTGAAGGAAGAACAACCTCCAACATCCTAGGCATCTACAACAGTCCCGAGTCTAGCAAACCAAGAGGCAATAATATGGACAACGAACATTGGAAAAAATTTAGGGCTAGCCAAGAAAAAATAGCACAAATGATTAACTCATTAACACAAATCATGTTGACCACACACAAGAACAATCAAGTTGGCAATAGTGGGAGAAGTGAAGAAAATTCAAGCAATAATAGAACCCCAAGTCGTCATATCCCTATGACTAATTCTAGGCCTATGATACCTACCTTCCTACCTAGGGTTGATCTACAAACAGGCCATGAACCAACATTGGTAGAACTACAAGAACAATTCCACCAAGATTGGTTAGACGGAGGATTACAAACACATATGTCCTTAAAGGACTATATGGACATAAGAATGAGACATCTACCGAACAAAGGAAATAGAGATCATCATAATGACCTAAGGAGGAAAATTGGTAAGCTTAGCTTACCATATTTTGATGGTTCCGAAAAGATCACTGCACGATCATGGGTCCAAAAGGTGGACACATACTTCCAACTCAATCCCATGTCGGAGGATGAATTAATCAAGTATGTCGCCTTACATCTGGACAGGGTAGTGCATAAATGGTGGTACCATGGCATGGTTACCTTAGACCATGATCAAATCACTTCATATGTGGATTTCACAGAGAAGCTCATAGAACGGTTTGACAACAAGGACCCCGAGCTCCACTTTAAGGAGCTTGCACAATTAAAGCAAGATGAGCACATTGACAAATATATTGCAGACTTTCAAAGACTTTCAATATTGGTCACTGATATATCCGAAAGAAGATTGGTTGTCCTATTCATGGATGGCCTAATGGATCCTTTAAGAGGTTGGGTCAAGGCCATCAACCCTAATATGCTTCAAGAAGCCATTAAAAAGGCTAGAGATATGGACTCTAGTGCTACAAAGAACAAGATTACATCTAAAGGGTCCTCTTTCCAAAGGGACAAACCAAAGCCACCTATGTCAAGGGAGTGGCCAAAAAAGAGGATGGATGAAGAAACTAGGGTGGAGTTAAGGAGAAAGAAACTTTGCTATGCATGCAAAGAACCGTGGGGCCCAAGACATAGATGCCTAGGGGAAGGAAAGGTTCATTACATAGAAGTCATACCCGACAGTGAGGAAGAGGATAAATCTGATGTAAGTAGCGAGCAAAATGAAGAAGAGGAAGAACCACCAAAAGTGGAAGAACCTACACCTAAAGGGAAGAAAGATAGTATAATTGCCACCATGACAAGAACTCCAAGATTCAATTCCTTTAGAGTTCATGGGGTATTACAAGGGAAAAAGATAATGGAATTGATCGATAGCGGAGCTACCCACAAGTTTATTGATTCAACATTGGTAGCCAAGAGAGGGATCCCAATGATTGAGCATGAAGGATTTAGTGTGATGGTAGCAAACAGCTACCAAATATCGTGTTCAACTAAGGTACCGAAATTGAAGTTTACAATTGGTGACTATACCATCATTGATGACTTTTATGTTGTAGAATCGGGTGAGACAAATGCAATACTTGGAATTCAGTGGATGATGTCCATTGGCAAGTATTCACAAAAAATTTCAAACCATGGAATTTAAATTCAAAGTGGATGGTAAGAAGGTGGTATTCAAGGGAGTATCCGATGGAGCCCCACAAATTGTTTCAGCCAAGAAGATGGAAAGTATATTTAGATATAAAGATAGAGTTTGGGCTGCCCAATGTCTTGTTCTTCCCAAGCCATCAAGCATCAAACCTAAGCATCACAATAATGATTTACAACCCATCTTGGACAAGCATAGTCTTATTTTTGGGGATATACCACCAGGGATACCCCCTCATAGAGGATTCGAACATACTATTGAATTGGAAGAAGGTGCCAAGCCAGTTATCACCACACTATATAGGCATCCCAAAAGATTCAAGGATGAAATAGAAAAATGCATCAAGGAGCTTCTCGAAATGGGTCATATAAGACCTAGTTCTAGTCCATTCACATCTTTTGTAGTATTAGTCAAGAAAAAGGATGGAACCTTACAAATGTGCATTGACTATAGAGCACTCAATAAGAAGACAATCAAGAATCGCTAACCCATACCCAGGATTGATGAGTTGATAGATGAGCTTCATGGTGCCGTATATTTTTCGAAGATTGACTTGCACTCGGGGTACCACCAAATAAGAGTGAGAGAGGATGTGCATGAGACGACTTTTTGTTGCCGCTATCCTCACTATGAATTTTTGGTTATGCCCTTTGGCTTAACCAATGCACCCACCGCCACCTTTCAATCTTGCATGAACCACATATTCAGTAGGCAGTTATGAAAATTCTTGCTAGTATTCTTCGATGATATACTCATTTATAGCAAGACATAGGAAGATCACTTAAGACACTTGGAAAAAGTTTTGGGAATTATGGAAGCACAGTCGTTATATGCCAAAGCCTCAAAGTGTGAATTTGGTATGACCGAAATCCTATACTTAGGGCACATTATTAGTGCCAAGGGAGTACAACTACATCAAGAAAAGATCCAAGCCATCCTAGACTAGCCCCCACCAAAGACCCTCACCGAATTACATGGCTTCTATGGGCTATGTAGCTATTATAGGAGATTTGTAAAAGGAGTTTCCCAACTTGGGGGCCCCTTAACAAGCCTCACTAAAAAGGGAGCATTCCAATGGTCAGATAATGCACAAGTGTTTGATAAGTTGAAGGAGAGTATGAGTAGTTGCCCAGTCCTTGCCCTACCCAATTTTAACCAACCTTTTGTGCTAGAGTGTGATGCATTAGGACAAGGGATTGGTGCAAATGGACACCCTATTGCCTTCGAAACTAGAAAGTTGAAGGATAATGAAAGGCTATATTCTACATATGACAAAGAAATGCTTTCTATAATGCATACATTAGCTAAATTTCAGCAATACTTGGTTGGTAGAAGATTCGTTGTGAGAACGGACCACAACAGCTTGAAGTTTTTCTTGGAGTAATAGGATCTTGACGAACGACAACAAAAGTGGGTTAGCAAAATCCAAGCTTACGATTTTGATATCGACTACATTAAGGGGAAAAGAAACGTAGTGGCCGGTGCTCTATCCTGAGAACCTTCTATTTGCTCATTGTCCGAAATCTCCACGGATTGGAAGGCACAGTTACTAGTGGAGTATGTGAAAATAACTTTTGCAAGCAAACTATTGGAAGGAGAAGTACAAGAGGATCAATATAAGGTAGTAGATAACATCATCTATTACAAGGATCAAGTCTACTTGGTACCAGAATCAAAACTAAAGGAGAAAATCTTAAGGGCCATTCATGAGACCCCATTGGCAGGACACTTAGGGTATTTTAAGACTTAAAAACAAGTCAGGGAAAGGTTCACTTGGAAAGGCCTTAAGGATGATGTCCTTCAATTTGTGAGGGAATGCACTATCTGTCAACAAAATAAGGTAGAACATACCTACCCTACCAGTTTGTTACAACCCCTCCCCATTCCGGATCAAAAATGGGAAAGTATTTTAATGGACTTTATCACAGGGCTTCCTAAGGTCCATGGCAAAGATTGTATCTATGTGGTTGTAGATCGATTAACCAAGTATGTTCACTTTTTCCCCATCTTGTCCAAGTATAAAGCACACCAAGTGGCCAACCTATTCTTCAAAGAAATATTTAGACTCCATGGGATTCGCAAAAATATAGTAAGTGACCATGATAGTAGATTTCAAAGCATTTTCTAGACTGAACTATTCAAGCTATCAGGCACAGAATTGACCCCAAGTACCAGCTATCACCCACAAACCAAAAGGCAATCTAAAATTGTGAATAAATGGGTTGAAGGCTACTTGCATAACTATGTGGCAAGACAGCAGAAAGCATGGATTAAGTGGCTCCATTTGGGAGAATATTGTTACAACACCACTTACCACATGTCCATTGGGATGACACCATTTAAAGCATTGTATGGGTATGATGTGACATCCTTCTTAGACTTGGTCTTTGGAGAAAGTAAAGCACCCAAAGCCAAAGAGTGGGTCCAAGAATGCCAAGACATCCTTAATCCCTTAAGAATAATTTGCACCATGCCCAAAACCAACAGAAGATCTATGTGGATAAGCATAGGGTTGAGAGAAGATTTGAGGTTGGCAATTTGGTCTATCTCTACCTTCAACCATATTGACAACCATCCTTGAAGAGAAGTAGTGCTGAAAAACTAAAACCCCAATTCTATGGACCTTACAAGGTGATCAAACGGATAGGAGATACCAGTATATGAATTGAAACTCCCAGAAGATAGTAGAATACATTATGTATTCCATGTGTCCTGCCTTAAAAAGGCATTAGGACAAAAATTTACACCATCCACTGAACTTCCACCCTTAAATGAAGAAGGCAAGTTGGTATTGACTCCTGACAAGATAATAAACACTAGGGAAAGAAGACTAAGGCACAGGGTCATAAAGAAGTACTTAATCTAGTGGAAAGGTCTACCTCTAGAAGATTCTACATGGGAGAATGACCAAGTCCTTCAACACCTTAATCTATGAATGCAGGTGGGCAAGCATTTCCAAGGAGGGGAGACTGTGATATCCCTTCCCATTTGATGAAACTCTTGCGAGAAACAAACATTCACACAATAAAATAAATTGTTAATAAGAGAGCAGTAGGGATGACTTCCCTAACCTTGGCAGATAGTCCCTGATGAAGGTCAACTTCTTTAGTTAAGCAACGATAAGGGACAATATTGATAACAACAATTATCCCTTAATCAATAGTTGGCATAATACAAGATCAATTACCACAAACAACTCAAATGTTACTTAAAAAGCAATAATTCAATTAAAAGTTTAAGCAATCATCTTATAAAGAGGTGTGCCCCTTTGAAGAAAGACGACTCACATAAGAGACATGTCATCCAAGCAGTGCTTCTCAACCGGTTCAACCAGTTAAAACATGCAATTCACTTAACATTTTGGCTCATTCATGTTAGTTGTGCTTTCACAAAAACTCAACCACTCTAGTTGCCTTTCTTCATTGTCATTGTATTATTGATAGCTTATAGGTATGATTTCAACATAGATGTTTTTCCTCTTTGCCTCTGTCATACTTTTCCTCCATCACTACTATTTAAGTTGCTCTTTTGGCCTGGCTAAGCCATTGGAGAGATGTGACAACTTAACCTTTGCTATTAGAATGTTTTCCTTTGTATTCCCATCACTCACATTTGCTTGTTTGGATAGAGTTTTGAAAAGGCTTTGAAAACTGTTCCATTCCATTGTGCTTGGCATCTGGCCTTCATTGATGAATCCTCTTCTACTTCAGTTCGGAGCCTTTAATCATCGAAACATATTTCATTTAGGATTGCTTAGGATAATGACTTTAGCTTGAAACTTGACACAATATGAGAATTCTGTACGGTACAAGAGGACTTATTATTTAAAAATGTCTCCTCTTTCTTACTAGAAAGTTTTGTGTAACACACGTGATAGGTAATGATAATTTCCATTGAAACTATATGGGAAGATCACCAAAAACAATGTGATTTCCCTCTACATTGAAAGAGGCAGCTCCTTTATGCCGAACAACAAATAAAATTATATAAAATGTTTCAATATTCACAAGCATTGGTTTTGGCATTTAGAATGGTAGGAACAAAACAAACATGCAATGCAATATTTTTTGGTTTTTGAATAGAACTTAAGCTAAAACATGCTAAATAACCTATGCAAAGATTTTTTGGGTTTTACAAAAACACAAACACTCATGCACATATTTCTCAATAAATTCTAGAGAACAAGAATTTGTGCACACATACAAAATAAGGGTTGTTGAAATAATCACTTGTGCACAAGATTTCACAAATTAAAAGAGGAGAATGGTAAAGTAGAGAACAAATACTGTCTCATAATTGAACAACTCGATACAAAGACTTTATTAATTATTTTCTTAAAACCTATAAAATCTTCTACAACACAAAGTTAGCTAATAAATTTTAAATTTAGCATAATTAAATTCATCATTAATACATTGAAAGAGGCATATCCTTTATGCCAAACAACAAATAAAATTATATACAACATTTACAATATTCACAAGCATTGATTTAAGGGTTTAGAATAGTAGGGACAAAACAAACATGCAATGCAATATTTTTGGGCCTTTGCATAGAACTTAAGCTAAAACATGCCAAATCCTTATGCAAAGATTTTCTAGGTTTTCCAAAAAACAAACACACATGCACATATTTCTCAATAAATTCTAGAGAACATGAATTTGTGCACGCAAACAAAATAAGGGTTGTTGAAATAATCACTTGTGCACAAGATTTTGCAAATTAAAGGAGAAGAATGGCAGAGTAGAGAAAAAATACTCTCATAATCAAACAACTCAATTCAAAGCCTGGATCTATCAATTAGTTTCTTACAACCTATAAAATCTTCTATATCACAAAGTTAACCAATAAATTTTAAATTTAGCACAGTAAAATTCATCATTAATACAAAGCTGCATACAAAGTTTGAATAATGAAATTGCATCTCGCATAAAAGAATCAATATCCAAACAAGTTTTCACACTTTGAACAATTCACAAGTATCATAGTGCAATAAAAGTACATATATAAATCTCTTCTTTTAAACGAGCTTATAGGAAAACTCTCCATAAAATAGATGCTTCCCCGAAACCCTTGACAATGTGCATAGCACTTACTATTAAAGTTTTTCAAACACAACTTGGAAACTTGCACAACACTCAAAATTCTAAAAATTGGACAGGCTTTCCTAACTTTAATCCTTTTAATCTCACTTTTTCTTTTCCTATCCTAGTGGAGATTGTACATGATTTTTCCACCCTTTTTAATAAAATTACAAATTTATATGTTCCACAAATAAATATAATCATGTGCAAAAGGCTAATAACAGTTGAAGTTTACATACTTTTATAATTTATTGTTTCTAAAATGAATTATACAAATTTAATTATGTGCCAAGGTTTATAATAGTTCAAGGGGACCCTTTATGTCTAAAGTACATAATTAGACTTTCCTATGAAACTTTGACCAACTTAATGTGACAATTCGACCCCTAGGTCCCTTGACAATGTGTGAAGACCCTCTGGTGAAACCAAAATTAACTCCAATGTCTTGTCCATTTGGCAGCACAATATATCAATGTCATACTTCAAAAAGTCCAATCCAATGTTACAACACTTGAACTCCACTCAAACTTGGCAAGCTGATTTTTTATCCAATCTCAAACTCAACACTCAAACTTGGCTAAGCCTTGGCAAAGACTTGAAAATTTGAAAAATCCATGAAATATAAAGATTTTTAAGAATTTAAATTTGTTATCATGCACCCTTCAATAAATAAACTTTAAAGACACAATAAGCTAATCAAATAAAACTTTCTTTGATCACATACACAAGTATACATCGATCACATGAGTATAAAAGCGTATTTTAACTTAAGGAAACAACATTTTTAAATATATAAATATTGTATTATTGTTAAATGTTTTAGGTGTACAAAACTCATGGATTATGATATCCATGTCATCAAAAAAAAAAATCACAATATGGAGTCACAAATTGTCATAGAAAGGAGATTGAATCCCTCTACCTAGAATTACTAGCTCTATGTGGAGTTATGTACTTTCTTAACCAAGTCTATAAATGTTGCTACAACCTCAGGACCATTACTTAGGATGGGGTTTGACTTAGAAAACCAAAAGTATAAATGTAATTTAATTACTATAAATTTAATAGGAAAAAAATTGAAAGAATAAAAAAATATTGCTCTTCCATCCAACATGGCTCAAATGATTT
>VDFB02333213.1:0-68906 GCA_007258455.2 Sequoia sempervirens | reverse complement strand
TTTGATATTGAAGAAGAAATTGAACATCTAGCAGATCGTCTTAAAAAAATGTTTAGCTCAGACGCATTGAAGCCAGGTAAGAATAGGATTATAGCAGGAAGAAACTTCTGTACACTAGAAATAATTTCACATATATATTTTCTTGCTTCATATGTTATTCATAGAATTGGAAAAAAATGTTATTCGTGCTAGTATATCAACGGAAACAAAGATTGTCACTCAAATGGAAAGAGCTTCTCATCCTCGAATAGATGCAAGCGACGAAATTGCCATAGATGTGAACAATGCAAATGATGCAAGTAAGTAGCAGAAAATATTAAAATGTTTAAAAATTAATAGTGCCGCGTTCGTAACGAATTGTAAACACTTGTGTATTATGTAATAGAATTAGACGGAAGGAACAACAGACTGTAGAAAAAAAGAATCAGCAAATTTAATTTTATTATTAGCACTGCCATGTGACTTTTCATTTCTAGATGCTAAAAGCTCTGGAGAACGAAACCCAATTCAAAGTGAAGAAATAGCTCCCGTCCGAACAGATGCAGTTAGAATCAATAGAGACTGACGTTACTATTTTAATCATACATTCTAGCTCTATACCACCAATTCCGTGTACCACAGCTATATTTTATATTTAGCGGTAGATAACTAGTGTTCAAACTTTTAACACATATCTTTATCCAGGAGACCAAAGTTCTGGCCCGTCAATTCAAATAAGAAATATGTTGTTTGTGAGGTACAGTGAAGGAGAGCAAGACGCATTTCGGTATTTTGAGAAAATGGATACAGATTGGCGGAAACTACCTCGACACTGGAAATGTCTGCTTTACTATCATCGATTGATCTGGTATATCTTCTCTATGAGCAAAGAAGCCACATCTTTGGATGGATGGCAGGTTCAATTGATCACGTGGATATTTCTTTGTTGGGAATGGGAAGAAAATATGAACATTCTCATACAGGTATGTTAGTTTAATGCTATATCCTTATCTTCTCGAAGATTACAATGTAAGTAACCATGTGTTCCTGTGCTGCAGAACTGGGAAAGAATTAGCATTCTTAAGAACAACAAATCTGATTCTGATTCTGGAGCTAGTGGACCTTCACTATGAGCCATAGTAGAGCATTATATAGAAAATGAGAATGAGTATAAAGGGCTGCCAGGTACTGGCGATGGTAAGCGTAAAACTGAAGACCCGGAGGACTCTGGAAGCAAAGAAATAAAGGCAGAAAAACCGAAAGAAGACTTGAAAGGGAAAGACGTTTCAGAGAAGAGTACAGAGGAGATGAAAGCAGAAGAATCTCAAGAAGACTTAAAAGGAAAAGGAATTTCCAAGGATATGGAGAATCCTGAAAGTAGCAACAGGGAAGCAACTGGCAAAGAGGAGGAGATGGTGAAAGTGCTAGATTATCAAGGAGACGTCCTCGAAAGAAGCGAGGAAGGGTATGCCGCATCTGAAAAATTGGAAGGAGGCACGAAAGAGAAGGATGTTTCTAACGATGCAGAGGATAATGATGAAAGCAGCAAAAGAGAAATAGATAAATTGAAACGAGGTGGGAAAGACCAGATGATAACAGAGACAGACGTCGAAAGAAGCAACGAGGGCATTTCCGAAAAGCTAGACGATGTTGCAAAAACATTAAGAAATGAAATAGAAAAGGCATTAAGGAATGAACTGGAAGAGGTGAAGAAAGAAATCAGATACCTTAAGGAAACGAAAGAGCGGACTGGGAAGAATAACACGAGTGATGAGAATGACCAAAGCAGGCGAAACAATTGGCGGAGAATGAAAAAAGCGCTGAAAAAATATGATGTCTCAATGAAGGGTATACAAGCTTTCAGAGGTATAGATTTCACTGCGTATCTGGCTATCTACCATGGCCATTGCTAAATGAAGAAACTAAAGACTCCTAAGAATTCTGAGGATTGTCTTAAGGCTGCTCTATTTTCTTTAATTAGGTAGTATTTATTTCAATAAGTTTGCAGCTCAACACAACAATGAGGTTGAATAACATTAGCACTTGCACCAATGAGGTGCAATGCTTATGTGGATAGGCTGATATACTTCGGTATTTTTTATTAGCAACAAAATCCATGGAGAAGAAATGTTTGTGACTGCTATTTTGGGGAATGTGTTGATTCAGTGAGAATGTCGGGAAAAGCAAGAAAGGAGAACACTGATGTCAGAATGGAGGAGATCCTGATGGGGTTTCCCCACGTAATAGCCTATCGGCTAAATATACAATATGATGAAAGTGAGTAATATATTTCTTGAAAACTATTAATAATATTTATATCACAAAATAAAAGAATATTTTAGTTTATTTGATAGAACCTAAACCGAATCACTAAGGAATTATCTTATGCTCCATATTGATAGACTCCTTACAAGCATGTGTCTTAAAAATATTTATTTTTAGGGATGCAATTCATGTAACACCCATAATTTTGTATGCATTGGGGTGTCTATTATTAGAGTTAGATTTAAGACTGTGTTAGGGGATGCATAAGTTGTGCCCCTTCTGATTTAGAGAGACTATTCCATGGTTAACCCATCTTCTATTTCAAAATTTCTCACACATGTTTCATAAGAATAGAACTTTGTGTAGCAGGTAGTGTTCACTGGGGTAACCATGTCACATTGCATGCATTTTCATGGAAGACTTCTAGAAAGTGAGCCCACCTTACCACTAAACTACATTGCTCAATTTCTTAAATCCCTAGAAAATACCTTTGTAGCTAAATATAAAGAAACTACCTGGCTTTGGCTAGGGTTTGGTAGTGGTTCCTTTATTTTTCATTGCAAATGTGCTGCCCAGGAAGGAGGAGGAAGGATAATGAGAGTGGGTGTGTGTATATCCTTCACGTACACCCTAAGACATAGCACGAGTGTTTCTAACTTTAGGTTGGACTCGGTATAAAGACTTGCCACACTCTAATCTATTACCACCCATACCTAAAGATTAACATTATTATTTAATTACCACAAATTTCTATTAATTAAATTCAACAAAAGCCTTTAATAATTATCATCATTGATTGCTCAAAGGAGAAATAATACTATTGTTTGATCCTTGCTTATATTTTCCTAATTATTTTCCAAAGGGAAATAATAATATTATTTCCACAATTTGAACATTTATGATATCCTCATTCTCCTTAATGATGTTATTATCATTTCCATGATGTAATTAATATTATTATGGAGTTACCCTCCATTTAAAATTAATTCATTTTATCAAAATTAGTATTAATATTAATATCATAGTTACTAATTTTCAACACCATATTTACTCATAGTTATAAATTTTGAACACCATATTTACTCATAGTTATTAATTTCCAACACCATTTTTACTCATAGTTATTTTATTTCTATGTTTATGCTATTAAAAGAGTTAAAGGGTAAAATCTCTATCTTTACTTCAATGGTAATTATGTACTTTCCATTAATGGTTCCAAGATTACCTCCTCGTTAATCCCTTTTAAATGCATTATGTAAATGTTATTGAATATTTAACAACAATATAGTTGTTTGATCATTAAATAAGAAATAATAATAACATTATTAAGATTAAATCTAAATGTTGTTGAATATTTAACAATGTAGTTGTTTTATCATTAAATAAAAAAGAATAATAATATTATTAAGATTAAATCTAATTTTGAACAAAATACTATAGTATTGTTAACTGATCATTGGCCAACATTATCTTTAGGGATATCCCATCAATGTTTATACTTTAAAATGATAACATTATTTAAATAAACTACTAATATTTCATTTAAGACTATTCCTATTATTATAATCATGTTAACTGCTATTGCTAAAATAACAATTAACACTCATGATTTATATTAATATTTTTATTGCCTTGTTTATTTTTTTATATACTGGTTTCCCATGATATCATGATTACTTCTTAAAATTGATAATATAATATTATACTAAATATGAAATGTAACAAGTTTTAAATTATTCTTACTTTTTGAAAACTCAATTGATTTTGATCAAACAAATTTCGTATTTTCTAAAAAAGAAATAAAATATTAAAATACAAAAATCAAAATTTCAATCAATTTTTTTTGGCAATTGATCTAAATAAAGATAGCGACCACAATTAATAATAAATATCAAAGCATTTTCAAACTATACGCTCACAAATTTAATCCGACTGGAGGCAATGCTTGTGAAATCAACTGATAAAGTGGGAAACATGCTAGCAGTTTTGACATCTTCCATTTTAACTGTGGGCGAAGGTAATTTATTAATCCGCGGGGGGCCAAACGTACAGTAGTATGGTCATGTCAGATCATCATCATGTCAGATCATCCGTCAACATTTGTCTCTTCATTTTATATTTTTATGCGCTACCGTGTTGGAGGTTTCTTCCATACACTAAAACTTATCGAGGAAGTTTTACTTATGGGGAGCCTCACGGAATCTCCCGGCTGATGTCGAGAGAATCCGTTCCCCATCAATAGCCCTATCGGCTAATAATTCACATATATATGCTAAGAGAAGTCTATTACAAAATATTATAGGTCTAAATTTTTTTGTTAGTACTAATTCAAAAATTAATTATAAATAAAAAATATCAAAAAATCCATACACTAGACACTAGAGTTGGTGATCTAATTCCAATAAATTATGAATTATTTTATTTGTAGTTAAAGTTATGGAATAATTTTACTTAATAAAAATAACGAAAAAATGATAGAAACAATTTTTAATTTTTTAAAAGAAATTATACATTGAATCTAGATATAGGATGCCACAACTCATTAGTTTACACCATTGTTAAATTCATGATTGTTTGTTCCTTGTAATTGAGACAAAAATATTGATTTTTTTATGAATAGTTCCTCTTTAACTTTATAGTATAAAGGACAATAATACAATAAATTCATAAAAAGGGAGGTTGGTAAAGTGTCCCACTTAGGCCAAAAAGTGGGACATGGTATTATGGATCAACTAGCAACAAGGTGAACAAGCCCACCCCAATCAAAAGAAGGCATCTTTGTAGGGTTAAATCCTCACAACTCAAGAAACTAGAAATTCTTCAAAGAAACAAAAAATTTTCAAGTAAATTAATACAACTTGTACAATGAACTACCCAACAAACAAAAATATAATCATTCCATTAATACACAAGGTTTTAAGTGTCTTTAAATAGCTAGACCTAAAAGAGGAGCTACAAATATTTTTTAGAAAACCCTTGTTTTGATGAAGAGTGCAAGGTAACAAAGAGAGCTTTGAGAGAATGCAGGATGACCAAAGGGAATAAGAAGGATTATGAAAAAATAATATAGTCTAAAAAATAAATGTACGTGAAGACAAGAAGGGAAGAGATAACTATTCTCGAAAAATACAACCCCAAGAGCTTTTGGAAGGAATTACAAAAATAAAAATAACCAATAGAAAATAATTTCACCGATTCCCAATGACTAGAATTTGCAAAGTTGTTCTATGACTATGCCCAAGATAAAAAAAATCACCAATAATCAACACAACCACCGAGCTATTCTCTACTAAAGATATCAATTATAGGGCATTTAAGAAAAATTTTTTTAAATGGGGTATATATGTCCTCACACCTCACACCAAATGCATCTTCAATTATATCATTCAAGATGGTTTCACAAAGAATGGATGACTAGTGCTATAATTGTCTCTATACTTGAGTGGAGATATCAATATATCGTCAATTTACCACAATATTGTGGTTAATCCTCTTCATGGAAATTTCTTCAAGAGCATTATCGAGTGTAGAATGAGTAGATGGGTAGAAATTGAGGGAAAAGGGGGAAAAGGGTTAGACATGCTTTAGACTAAAACACTCTACTATTGATCATTGTAGACCACCCTTAGGTAATCCATAAAAAATATGAGACATGCAAGGAGAAGAGTATTTTTGTTGCTTTGTAGTTTTAAAAAAAGTTTTGGCATGGTGCCTAGAGATTTTTTTTAGAATAGGATGGAGGAACTTATAGTTTTAGATGAGTTTAAAATGGAAATACATAGGTTGTATGAATAAGTCAAGACTAAAATTAGAACAAGTGGTGAAATGTTCAAGTGCTTTGGTAATGATATTGACATCAAATTGGCTTTATTTGATCTCCCCAAATTTATTTTGGTTATACATTGATAAGTTAGAAGAGTGGATAAACAAGAATGATGGTGACAGAGTTCAATTTGCTAGATATGTCTAGTAAAGTTGCTCTTATATGTTGATGATTTTATTCTAATTGCAAAATAACTAATAGTTTGAGAGAGCACTTGAGGGTTGTAGCACTCTTCTATTATGAGGTTGGGATGCAAGTGAACACCAACAAAACCAAGTTCATGATCTTTTCATTATAAAATTAACTTCCTTTTTGAAGGTAGCCTATTGAAAATAGTGAAAAAATAAAAAACACCTTGGGATTGTTTTTCACGACAAGCTTAGTTGGGAAATATGAGGATAAAAATAATAATTTATATTCACTACAAAATAGGTGGAGAGTACAATTACAAGATTCAAAAACCAAGGAAATCATATTTGGTTTGCTTGTCACTCCAATCATTCTTTAAGGATGTGAAATGTGGGGCAACAACATGTTAGATTAGAAATAGAGGCAAGTGGAAAGAATCCAAAACACGTAATCATAAGTTGAGCTTCAAAACTAAAACTTTAGTTATGTGTTGGAATTTTTTAGATGAAACAAGTACTTTCCCTTTGGAAGCATTGGTGACAGTCAATAGTTAGGCTACCGAAAAAAAATCAAAATATGGAGATACATCGCTAGCCTAGGTTAGTTATTAAGGAAAAACTAAGCATAAGGTAGAGTACATAGATAAATTAAAATGACAAGTGAATGAATGAATGGGACATACTATTCCAAAGTTACCAAACACTAACGAAGAGATTAAAAAGTATGTAACAAAAAAATTCATGACTACCATGTGGACAAAGAAATTGGTTAGAGTAAAACCCCCTACATCAAATAATTTAACCCCACATGGGATCATTATGAAAAAGCTTACATAGGAGCTGAAATGAAGTGGAAAACAAAAATGTTGATAGCCTAGTTAAGGACTAGTTCACATTATATAAGGTGCGAAACTAACAGGTGGATAGTATCCAAGGAATGGAAAATGAGAACATGACTATTTTGCAACAAAGGTATGTTGGAGACA
The DNA here is from genome assembly GCA_007258455.2 of Sequoia sempervirens. NCBI lineage: Eukaryota > Viridiplantae > Streptophyta > Pinopsida > Cupressales > Cupressaceae > Sequoia > Sequoia sempervirens. Next base: position 61,725 of record VDFB02333213.1, on the reverse strand, counting down.
AAATGACACTACATCATGAAGTGCTCAACCTACAACGACATCTGTATCAATTACAAAGACACCTTGAGAATGGATAATCTAAATGTCTTGTTTGAGGACATGAGAGAGGACAAAAGTATAATTTTTTTAGTCAAGATCTATCATAGAAAATCTAACATCAAGAAAGGTTTATAAACTTCATAAGGTTTTGGTGTCCTTGTGTTGTGGGGTTGAATTTATGTTCTACTCCTTTGTCATTTCTCTTGATCCCATAAACCACTTTGATATCATAAAATTATTATAATCTTTATTTCTTTCTTTTGTTTATCTTTCAATTGAATGGTAGAGATTTAAAAGGAATAAAAAGTAAAATAGACCCAAGTCGCTTGGGACACATTGGTTGGTGTTAAGTAAGAAACAAGGGTTTGAAACGCCTAAATTTTGGGAGCATCTCTTACAAAGAGACACAAACATAAACAACACATTCTAAACTTTGACTTATTTAGATGGCTCATCTCAAATCATGCTAGCTTCTCCATTAAGACTCATATATTATTCTGATTTTATATGAACCATTAAAAAAAAATGTTATTTAAACCAAAATCAGAAAAGACTTTATTCAAAAGGCCAACCAAATTATTGCCCTACAATCTGGCATTGACGTTTTCAAATCATAAAATTAGAATAAGATACGAAGGAGAAGGATTATTTGACACGCTTGTCGATCGAATCACCCGTTTCTCAGATTCGCCATTATATCTTGCAAGCTTTGCATCTCTTCTTTTCCACTTTATACCCAAGACCCAGATTTCCTGGTCTTTATCCATCCACGTTACATTGCGTTGAATCTTTTTAATGGTGACTTATCTATTTCCCTGCTTTACAATATATTCCTTATTCCAACTTTAGACTGATAAGAAAAATGAAACATGGCGGTCGATGGGATGCTTTGATAAGAGCCCACAAACATGACAAGTCTGAAGTTGAGAGCATTGTAGTTTTGGCAGAGATGAACGGCCATCTCAAGGTGAAGGTGATCAAGGCAACTGATTTAGCCTTTGAAGACCCGAATTTAACCAGTGATCCTTTTGTGCTCCTCACCCTCGGCAAGGTAATCCAAGTTGCAGCTTTTTTTTCCATTTTTGTTTTCATGGGATATGCTGATTATATGGGATATTCATGTTAGGATTGTCACAAGTCGAGGACTTCAGTCAAAAACAATGATCTTACTCCATTTTGGAACGAAGTTTTTACAATTTCTGTAAAGAATACTGATTCTAGCCTGCTGAAATTGGTAAGACCTCCTTCCTGGTTGATTATGTTATGGAAAGCCTAGTTTTTTGTGATTTGGAAAAGAATAAAAACTATCCAGTCTGTGATGATTTCTGTGTTATGAAGTCTTGGTGGTCTGGGTGTTGTAGGAATTGTGGGATAATGATAGATTGAGGCGAGATGACAAACTTGGAGATGCTGAAATTGATTTGAAACCCCTGTTTGAGAAACAAGCTAAGCATAGGAAAGTGTTGTCTCCATGCAAAGAGAACTGCTTGTATGGCGACAGTAGCATCATCCAGTATGCAGATGGGAGAAAGATTCAAGAAGTGTGGTTGAAGCTTCGAAATGTTGATTCTGGTCTCTTGAATTTGCAATTTGAATGGCTCCCCCACTCTAGATAAAGGAGTCTTCTTGAATAATTTGGATGGTTTAAGAGTTTGAGTTCAATTGGTTAAAGTATTGGATTTTCATCGTATAGATCCAAGTTTAAATCTAATGCAGATTTAATGTAAAATTTTAAGTTGTGATCACATTTTTTTTCTTTCTGAAAAATGTATTATTCTCTTTTTAGTATATAAAAAGTAATAAAACTATTATTCATTAAAAAATAGATTTGTAAGTCGTAACTCTTAATTTTTCATAAATAATTAGTCTTATCATAAAAATAGTTTATGTTTGTCTAAAGATTGTTACATGAAGTGATATTTATAAATCAATTGTAATGGAAAATAATTATAATAATTTAAATATACATATTTTTTTTTGTCTTTTATATCTTATTAATTCAAGATTCAATGATCAAATATACTCAATAATGATAAATAATTATCCAATCCAATATTTAATAATTCAAGATAGATATCACTCACACATCACACAAATTTTATGTGATTCCATCTTATGATGAGTGTTACTTATTATTAGCTATTCTTAAGAGATTAAAGCATGGATAGACTAATCCATTGAAAGTGAATCCTACCACTTCCTAATATGAATGTGGACTTGGATTGGCCTTATGTTTGTGTGAGAAAATTTTGTATAATATCAAGATTAAGTGTTAATTATATTAAAATATATTTATAATTTTTTTTTATTAATTATGTAAAATATCAATTAGAATATGTAGATTAAATTTATATATGTGGATGTTCACATGTAAGCCAATAGGAAAATTTCTAATGATTGGTTCAATAAACAAACTTCAACATTATTTATACCATAAATAATTATAGATTCATGTTGTTATAGGATTGATCAATTCAAACAATCATCAACTATTATTAACACTCCTACAAGTTTCATCCACCTCATTAGTCATATTGAGTAGTCATTCATATCACTTATTTTATATCATATTATTTAATCATTTATATTTCATATCAAATAAATAAAAAGAACAACCTCTCGAAGTTATTTAGGATAACCAATTAATATTTTGGTACAATCAATATCACCATGAATTTATATAAAAGAGTTGAGTTAAGATAAACACAAAAAAATTATGAAATTAATAAAGATGGATAAGTACTTTTAGTTCTATGAGGTACAAGAAATATTCTAATTAGAGTAAATGTGCACTCAATGGTTTAATTTGGGAAATTTCTATTAGATCTACAACAATGAGGCTTTGATAAAATGAGAAATGGATTGTGCTTCATTAAGGATTAAAACTACACCAGTGACCTTGATCTTCACATTCATGACCCTAAACCTTTTGTGCAACTTTGAACTTGTAATTGCGGCCTTGAACTTTGTGTCTTGTTTATTTAGAAACTTGTTTGCTTGTGTAAATTTGGACTAGGTGACCGTGATTAAAAAACTTTTAGGATCTATTGTCAAGGTAGGGAGTCCATGAATTTTCTTGGTTGCAAGCAAGCCTTTTGCACTAATTCCATAATATTTTAAACAAGATCAAATACACGCCATGAATAATATAGATACCTACATATATCCTTATGTATGTAGATGTAAATGCAGTAATTGCTCTAGACATGAATGCTCTATATGGTCAAATAATATGATTCTAATTGATGTCAACAAATAATCTAAATAATTTAGGGATTTATCATTTTAATACAATATTCTAACATTTAAATTTAAATATTCTATGTGTGAGTCAAGTGGGATTCAAGTTAGCTTTTGCTTGAATGATTAAAATTGAATTTTAAAAAATGGGTTTAATGATGCCTTAGTGGCCCTGATCTAAGTTCAAGGTTGTCCAAACCAATCTTGACCCAGGATTGGGAATAAGAAGATTAGGGGTTGGGTCTAAATCCTTAGGGAATGGGGAATGTAACTCAATTTAGATTTAGGATGAATGGTAAATCTTGTATAGAAATAAAGAAATTGAGCATCAAATTATAACATTAGGGACAAAAGGTCGAGGTGATTCAAAATTAACTAAGGAAAAGTGCTAGGGATACACTTTCACCTCTACACACACATAAAGAAAATGTATATTTAATGTAATATATTAATAATAGACAAAATTTCACTTGAGGATGGGTGGGAAGAGATGTACAATTTAATTCAATAAAGAAGAAAAAGGAATGGGCTCAATTGGTCACTAATGAAGGTTGGGCACGATGATACACCAAGGGAAAAGATACCTTCCCTCTGCCATGCACATTAACTTGACATCATTGACCTAATTTTTGTTCCAACAAACAAGTTAGTTTATCACATAAATAAAATAATTATTAGATTGTTCACATCAATTAATAATGAACTCCATATTCCATGTTTCATGGGAGCACTTCAATTCAAGTGATTGATGATGCTAAGGGCTATTCAATGACCATCCCTTCTATTTATAATGACTAATTACCATATAATCAAGTGCTCTATTGTAATTAATTGAAATTATTTATGCCCCTGAAAACCTATTCATTGGGATACCTTTTTATTTGTATTGGAGAAGGCTCTAGCTATACGATGATTCCATGACTTAATTTAGTATCAAAGAATTAAAAAATAATACTATTGTAGATTATTGGATAAGGATACCACTATGGGGGTGGAATGGGTGGAGGATGTTCTTATTGCATCAACATCAATTCTTTTGGGGTTCAATCTAGCAAATACATGTGTCCAGCAAATTTATAAGAGACCATTTATTTGTATTGAATGTACTAATAGGAATGACTTGATAAGTGAGAAACTTGTCATGTTGATCGAATTTCATCCTCAATACAACATCTAGAATGTATTTATCCATAAATAAATAGATTTATCATTATATTCTACTTAATAGACATGAGTGCACATGCACAATGTCTCAATTTATTGACGAGGATTCATAGAGGTACATAATACTCAATAAAAAATAACATAGTACTCGTGATATTTTTATTTCTTATAATTTTTATTTTCTCTCATGTAGTTATAAATAAAATCGGATATTTCATCTTCTACCTCACTTAAAGTTATAGTCTCATACTTTGAGACACCTTCTAGGGTAAATAAGTAACCAGAACACTTGTCATATTAGGTGATAACTGTGAGTTTTTTTAGTTATTTTATTTATTTATACAAATATATTTTTAAAACATTGCAACTAAATTTTACCAAGCTTTAAATTAGTAATTAGAATTCATCATGATTTTAAATATAGTTTTTTGCAAGCTTATTCCCTAGTTTGTTAATTGCAATAGTAGTCTTTATCAATTTACTAAATTATTTCAAGTACTTGATTGATTATACTAGTTTAATTGTATACTCTAATATACCATTACAATTTTATACTATACTAGTGTGATTGGAATTTTCACCCCCTATGCTTAACTTTGAATCTAAAAAAAATAGGTTTTATAGATTAGGAAGAATTTTTTGTTCACTTTATTTATAAGAACCTCTTCTATCTAATGTTCACCGTATGTTATGCCCCATTTATCTACAAAATTAATTGTTATTATCTCAATTCATGTTTTATCATAAGTGAGAACATTTCATGGACAACATATATATATAATAGTTGAAATATGAACTTTGATTAACTTTAGATTTAATGCCTATTATCCTCAACCTATTATATTCTATTATATAAATAAATTTATCCTTCACCCCTTATCATAAATCTCATGCTTCATCCCTCAAATTTTTGGGTTACTATTTACTCCATGAAATGACACTCCAACTCATCAACTTAGTTCAATTGGATAGGAATTGTTGAATTTATTTGTGATGTGCGAAAAGGGGATCCAGGGTCTAAATCACACCTTCTCCTATATCATAATGGAAGGAACCAAAAATGATCACAAACATCCACTTGGCTACTAACGTCAATAGAAGAACCAAAATGGTGGATCCGGGTTTTGGTTATTTCTTTGGGCGATGATTTGATATTGATTAATTGATTGTTGATTGAATTAATTTGATAATATAAATATGTGCCTAGGTCAACTATGAAAATGAAAAAAACTATTATAATTATAGAAAAACACATATAAGAAAGCCAAAAAAAGAGTATAGAGCAACAAAGTGTAGATATAAAGGAACCTAGCATTTATATCTGAGCTTGATTTAGCTAGACAGAGGTGTTGGCACCCTAGACCCGAGAATGCAGACCTTCAGAAATAGAATTTAGATCTCAATTGGTCCGTATTTTTAGGCTCTTCCTTTTTATACTCAGTGTTAGAACTTCATCAGTCACTGATTAATTCCACTTCCCCTAATTTGTTGACTTGTGAGGCTTGAATGCTTGATTGAGAAATTAGGTCTTCAATCCTTTCCCAAATTCGCTTCAAATCAATAATTTGCACACAAGGAAGAGGGGAAAGGGTTGTGCCATATAGGGGATTTCCTAAGTCAAATCCCATTTTGGTATTTCTACGTCCACAATGGTTATAATGATATAAAAGAGTGGTTACCCTCGGTTGGGCAGAGGAAAATGGATAAAGGAATGATAAATTGACAATGTTGTAACTTACCACTCAGATCTGCATTCATTGAAGGACTGAAGTCATTGTACTCATCACCTTCAAAGGGAATTGGAAGCTTGATTTGAATTCTTACAAGTGTTAGTGCTCAAAAAATAAATGGACATGAAACATGAATAAACTCACATGAAAAATTGATGCATGACACTTGATTGAAATAATGTTGCAATAATCCTGCTAATTCTACTCTTGACTTCTTTTTAGGATGCTCAATTATGATCTCAATTGTCTTAGGATTCATTAGTTTTTTTTTAGGATTTCAAATGGTGAAAAATACTTGTACTTATATTCATTTCTTTAATTTATCGCAAATTAATTATCGATAACCAACAAGTAAATTCAATTTTCTAAATGTTAAAATGCCATCTCCTATTAGGTGATCTAAACATTAAGATTTATACCATTCACCCATGATATCAACTGAGGAATATGTGATGATGGAATTGGAGTCATGTAACATTCTTTGCCAACTTCCATGTGAAATAGAACATCTTACATGTTAATAAAACTATTTAGGAACAACATAGTCATCATGAATCCATGACATAAAGAAAAAGGGCATGAGTTTGCAATTTTCACACTTATACCATCTTTCCATTGTTAAAATAATATCCATCTTAAAAAATACATTTACTTGAACTATATAGGTATTATGGTAGGATATTTTATCCAAATCTTATTCTAGTGAATGATAGAGGTTTGAAGGGAATAGGAAAAAAAAACTCAAGTCATTGTTGATTAAAGAAATAGAGTTAAAACTCTTAAAGATTTTTTTTAGAGTTCCATATCAAACCTTGTTTTCACAATTCAAATTAAGAGCATGAGTCTAAAGTGATATTTTTTCAACTAAATACTAAAAATTGAAAGTTATCCATTTTATCATAACTATGAAAGACAAGATTCCAATCTCATCCCTTATAATCTTGAGAACCTTCCACTTAACCCTAATAACTTCTGAATTTTGTGAGCTTGTTTCCCATAAAAGAGACCTTCATGAAGGAAACATCAAGCGAACTATTGCCTAGGAGTTGAAAGCGACATTTTCAAACCAAACAAGAAGCATTTTATTTGACACGCTTGTTGATAGAATTCCAATTTTCTCTGACTTGGTAATATAATACGTGAATCATGTGATTAAAGTGTGCTTCTGCAACTTTAGCATCTCTGTTTTCTACTTTATTCCCTAAATAATGGCATATCTAAAAACAGAAAGTCATACTTGCTTCTCTTCTTTCCTAGTTTTATCTATCCACGTTACGATGCTTTATGATCTTTCTACCATTTTCTCCTTTTTAAATGATGGCTTTCGTTTATAATATCGGATTTCCCTGCTTTAGAATATATTCCTTATTCGAACTTTAGACTAATGAAGCATTAAGCATGGCGGTCAAGGGATGCCTTGATAAGTGGGCACAAACATGGCAAGTCTGAAGTTGAGAGCATTGTAGTTTTGGCAGAGATGACCTGCATTCTCAAAGTGCAGGTGGTCAAGGCAACTGATTTAGCAGTTAGAGATTTCATAAGCAGTGATCCTTATGTCATCCTCACCCTTGGAAATCATGTGGGTAATCCAAGTTGCATCTTTTCTTTGTTTTGTTTTTGTTTTCTTGTGACATGCAGATCATGATATGGGATATTAATGTAAGGATTGTCACAGATGCGGAGGACTCGAATCAAAAACAATGATCTTAATCCAGTTTGGAAGGAAACTTTTACGTTTCCTGTAGAGAATACTGATTGTAGCCTGCTCAAAGTGGTAAGGTGTTCTTCCTGATTGATTACGTAATGGAAAACGTGGTTTTGTAATGTTTTGGAAAAGAATTACAAACATTCCGTCTGTGATGGTTTCTGTAATTTAAAGTCCTGGTGTTTTGGATTTTGTAGAAATTGTGGGATGATGATACATGGGGGCTAGATGATAAAATGGGAGATGCTGAAATTGATTTGAAGCCCCTGTTTGAGAAACAAGGTAAACATAAGAAAGTGTTGTCTCCATGCAAAGGTAACTGCTTGTACAAAGACAGCAGCATCATCCAGCATGAAGATGGGAGAAAGATGCAGGAAGTGTGGTTGAAGCTCCGAAATATTGAATCTGGTATCTTGAACTTGCAATTGGAATGGACCCTCCCCTCGAGTTAGGAAGGAGGCATTTCTTCAAAGGAGCTTGTAAACAAGAGCGTGTATTAATTTCATAATATTACTTGAAAGGAATTCATATGAGCTCATATTTATAGAGAAATTTTGACCCAAAAAGATGGTATCACCATGATATGAATGTAAATTAGCCTTATTACTTGGTCTTATGCTTGTGTGAGAAAATAATGTCACTTAACATCACCTTAATTTGCATGTTGAAAGATATTATAACCTAATTTAATGAAATGACGCATTTGATCCATAAAACGATACATTTGATCCATAAAATGGTGCATTTGATCCATAGAATGGTGCATTTGATCAATAGAATGGAACTTATGATTTACTTATATTTTTACAAACAAACTATTTTACAAAATCAGGCATAAATTTTGTATAACATATCGGATTTTCAAAATTCAAAAGGCATTGGAAAGTTGGTTTGGAGCTCTTCACTATAGATTGAATGTGTTTTTCAGATCGTGCACCAAAAATTGGGTACATTCATTTAAATTTACCCTTTCTTTTTTTTAAATTTCAAATACTCATAACTTCATACCAAAGCATTTTTAACAATTTTTTGTAAGATCTATCAAAAATCGTAAGGAACCCATTTTTTAAAACTATTTTTGCATTAGAAAATCTTTTTGGTGTGTATTTTCACATTGGAAATTGGGTTTAAAATCAATATTTCACATTTGGATTTGGATCTAAAATAAATCAATGTCTTTTAATCCCCAAGATCTACTTATGTATTCTTTCATCTCACACCTTAGGGTGATCTTGAGGATAACAAATGAGCAATCTTGTTTTATTATTAGAGGTTTGTCTAGAGATTTCATCACCCTAGGGGACAACCTCAACTCCCATGTTCTAAACGGCACAAAGAGTGAGGGGTGAATCAAAATACACACGCTCTCAGAAGTGGAATATTATCATTATGGGCTAAGCCTTTAATAAATTTACATCTTATAGAAGTGAAGTGGAGATTGGGTTACCCTTTCCTCCTAGCTATTTAACAATATTCTCTTTCATCTATAAATGAGTACAAGGAGTGAGGGGTGAATTATCAAAATACACGCTTCTGAGAAGTGGAATATTATCAATATGGGCCAAGCCTTTAATAAATTTACACCTTACAGAAGTGAAGTGGAGATTGGGTTACCCTTTCCTCCTAGCTATTTAACAATATTCACTTTCATCTACAAATTAGGCCTTATGTACCCTTGAGGTATATAGAGGATACCCCTAGTTGAGCTTGTTTGCCTAGTTGAAACTTTTTGGCCATTTTTTCTTGTGGTTTCTTTGTACCTACAAGGATTGATAAACCCACTTGAGTAGGCTTATTTAGGAGTCTTGTGTGTTTGAGTGTTTCAAAACACCTTCCTCACTTGAAACCAAAAGGGGACACAAAATCCAAATTGAGCCATAGAAAATCTTATCTTTTGCATCTTTGAACAAAATTATAAAAACTCAAAAATTGTAAAAATCAAAACATTCCAAAACAAAACAAAAATTAAAGGAAAAACAAGAAAAGCTATTGTCTTTGTCTTCTTAGATTTAAATTTGTTAGTATGTTTGATGCATCTTTATATGTTGAAAAGGTCAACAACCATTTTTGGTATCTCTTGCTAAGACAAAGTGTCCAAAATAAAATCACGTTGCTTAAAACCACTTTTGGGAACCATAACAATGCTTTTATATATCCTATAGCAAAAATATTTTGCACTATTTCATTAGACCTTAAACTATTATCTTTGTTAAAGGCTTGGCAAAGAACACAATCTTTAGAGCTTGTCTAAATTAACAAATCAACATATCATTATTAGTGATATTATCAAAATTTGTTAAGGCTTGATCTAGATCTCTTATCTTTTATCTCTAACTTGTCTCTTTGCTTGAATTTTTTTTTATTTCAAGTAAGGTGTTAAGTTAGCATATATCATCAGTGGATACACTAGCTTAAGATATTTAGCTACTCTTGAGTTGGAAGACTCCACTCTTTATCTATCATCTTGCTTGGACTCACAAGGATAGTTCAAGTAAGCATATCTTTATCTATCATCTTGCTTGGACTCACAAGGATAGTTCAAGTAAGCATATCTTTATCTATCACCTTGCTTGGACTCACAAGGCTAGTTCATGTAAGCATATCTATCATCTATCATATTGCTTGGACTTGCAAGGCTAGTTCAAGTAAGCGTATCTTTATTTATCATATTGCTTGGATTCACAACCTGGCTAGTTCAAGTAAGCATATCTTTTATCCACTATCTAGCTTGGACTCACAAGGCTAGCTCAAGTAAGCATATCTTTTATCCATCATATTGCTTGGACTCACATGGTTAGTTCAAGTAAGTATATATTTATCTATCATCTTGCTCGAGGCTTATAAGTTTAGCTCAAGTAAGCATATATTTATCTATCATCTTGTTTGGACTCACAAGCATAGTTCAAGTAAGGTACTATCTTTATATATCATTTTTTATTGGAATCATAAGTCTAGTTCAAGTGAACTATCTCTATCTTAATCAATATCATTTTGGGGATCTAGATTAACTTTGACCTATTTTGGTTGTATCCAATAGTTATATCTTATCAAATAAAGTTGTTCAAATAGTATCCAAACTTAAATTCCAAGAATTTACATATCCACAACAATTTTCTATTCCAATCACAAGGTCACAATATACGGAAATCATGGAATCTCATCAAACTGAGTCAAACATGCAAACAACCATGGGTGGTAGTCAACATGAGTTGGGAAAATCTTCACAACAACCACCTCAAGGTCCATATGACGACCCTATGCCATCATCTTCATGGTCTATTTGTATTGATGAAGATATTAATTGAGACCCAATATTAGAGGAACTACAAGAATTTGAACAAGATCCTAAAGCAATGAGATTTTTGGAACTTCTTTTCACTGCAAATCCTTATCACTATCTTCATATTACAAAAAGGTGTCATGCTAATTCAAAAAGGTGCCAAGATACCTTCTAATTTTGTCCCTCTCATTCATAAAGAGAAAGATCTCATAACTTTCACTACATGACATACCTTGGGAGAAAAAAATTAAATAAACATACCTATCATAAGCATGTCTGTACCACAATCCATTACACTTATTCACTCACAAAATCTGCCACAAACCCCATCTGAAAAAATTAATAGCTTTTCGAAATGGGATCCTATTTCATGCTAAACGAGATCATGTTTCATAGTCCTTGGCTCAGGATGCCACCAAAAAAGGGGATCCCATTTCAATTTTCTGCTCGGGGTCTTGAAGCAAAACAAGATCTCGTTTCATAAAAAGTAGGATCTCATTTCCCTCGGCCCAATCAGGGATTTTTTCCTAAGTGTGAAGCTTCCACGTTAAGTGGACCCAACTTCGTGGATTTATCCTATTCTCATCCCAAACATAGATGGAATACTACCCAACATTACATTGAAATAAATATACATTTACAACATTATTGAGCCTCTCTAAAGATGCTCCAATATCCATAAATTATAACTTACAACATGATATCAAGGTATTATTAATATCTCAAAAATAATACAATGCCAAAAAGAGCTACAAGATCCATGCACAACCTTCACAATGCCACTATGATCCATTGCACAATCCCAACATTTTGTGATTATTCACACTTTAGTTAGCTCACAATAGCTATTAAAGATAGAGGGAAGGGGGTCCAATTTTAAAGTTCAGGGAACATTCAAATCCATGGGTGTGGAGATGATTTTGATCAAATATGTACTTGCCAATTTGAAGCAAGGTAGCAAACAAGATATTTAGGGATTGAGATCAACTTCTAGGAATATGTGATGATTGAATTGGAGTCATGAACCATTGTTTGCCAACTTTCATGTGAAATAGAACATCTTACACATTAATCAATCTATTTAAGAACAACATAGTCATCATGAATCCATAAAGAAAAAGGGCATGAGTTTGCAATTTTCTCACTTATACCATCTTTCCATTGTTAAAATGATATCCATGTTAAAAAAATACATTAACTTGAACTATTTAGGTGTATTATGGTAGGATATTTTATCTAAACCATATTCTGGGTGAATAATAGATGTTTGAAAGGAATGGAAAAAAAGAACCCAAATCACTTGAAACATTTCAATTGTTGTTGATTAAAGAAATTAGAATTAAAACTCTTACAGTTTTTATTTTTAAGATTTTCATATCAAACTTTGCTTTTGCAATTCAATTCAAGAACATGAGACTAAATATTGAAAACTGAAGGCTATCCATTTTATCAAAATTACGAAAGATAAGATTCCAATCTCATCCCTTATACTACTGAGAGGCTTCCACTTAACCCTAATAAATTCATGGGTAACTTCCAAATTTTGTGAGCTTATTTCCCATAAAAGAGACCTCCATGAAGAAAACATCAAGCGAACTATTGCCTAAGAGTCTGAAAGCGGCATTTTCAAACCAAACAAGAAGCATTATTTGACACGCTTGTTGATAGAATTCCAATTTTCTCAGACTCGGTAATATAACACGTGAACTTTAGCATCTCTCTTTTCTACTTTATTCCCTTATTTAAGAACAGACAGTCATACCAGCTTCTCTTTCCTAGATTTATCTATCCACGGTCCAGTTTCTAACATTTTTTCCTTTTTAAATGATGGCTTTCGTTTATAATATTGGATTTCCCTGCCTTACAATATATTCCTTATTCGAACTTTAGACTAATGAAGCATTAAGCATGGCGGTCAAGGGATGCCTTGATAAGTGGGAAACATGGGAAGCCTGAAGTTGAGAGCGTTGTAGTTTTGGCAGAGATGACCTGCATTCTCAAAGTGCAGGTGGTCAAGGCAACCGATTTAGCAGTTAGAGACTTCATAAGCAGTGATCCTTATGTCATCCTCACCCTTGGAAATCATGTGGGTAATCCAAGTTGCATCTTTTTTTTTGTTTCGTTTTTGTTTTCTTGTGACATGCATATGATATGGGATATTAATGTAAGGATTGTCACAGATGCGAAGGACTCGAGTCAAAATCAATGATCTTAATCCAGTTTGGAAGGAAACTTTCACGTTTTCTGTAGAGAATACTAATTGTAGCCTGCTCAAAGTGGTAAGATGTTCTTCCTGATTGATTACGTGATGGAAAACATGGTTTTGTAATGTTTTGGAAAAGAATTACAAACATCCGGTCTGTGATGATTTCTGTATTGTAAAGTCCTGGTGTTTTGGATGGTGTAGGAATTGTGGGATGATGATACATGGAGGCGAGATGATAAAATGGGAGATGCTGAAATTGATTTGAAGCCCCTGTTTGAGAAACAAGGTAAACATAAGAAAGTGTTGTCTCCGTGCAAAAGTAACTGCTTGTACAAAGACAGCAGCATCGTCCAGTATGAAGATGGGAGAAAGATGCAGGAAGTGTGGTTGAAGCTCCGAAACGTTGAATCTGGTATCTTGAACTTGAAATTGGAATGGACCCTCCCCTCTAGTTAGGAAGGAGACTTGAATTCGATATGTGGGATGATGTAGTGAGGTTGTAAGATGACAAAAGGACGCAATGTTATGAATGAAGATGATAGTCTATATGTAAGATGATGGACATGTATGAGGATGATAATGTAGGTGCTAGACAAAAGGATGTTAGTATGATGATAAATAAGTTATGATAATGGATGTGCATGCTAATGTAAATTAAAATGAATGTTATGATATATTGGTATGATATGGATGTAGGTGATAGTCTATTTACCGTATAGATTTATATGAAGGAAGAAATGAAGTTATGAATGTTAATGTATGCGGTGATACAATCTAATATATGTGTGTCTATAAGGATGATATGAGTTTGGTATGATGATAAAAATATAAGATAATGGCTGTCTATCGAGAAGAAAATGACAATGGAATTTTGTGAAATGTATGTATATGGTAGTCTAACCTAGGATATGAATGTATGTGAAGATATCTAAACCTAGGACTTAGACAAAGTAATGGTATGATAGGAAATTATGATATGAATTTAAGTGGTGGTGTATATGTAGGATGATGGATGTGTATGAAGATGTGGTTGATAAAGGATGTGTGATGTAGATGTAAATTTTGATCTAAACTTAGAAGAATGGATGTAAAAGATGGTCTAAATGGATGCTTATGAGGATGTAGATGACAAAGGATATTAGGATATGAATGTATATGATGATATGATATGGATGTAAGTGATAAAATAATCTAAGGTGTGGATGTGTATGAGGATGACATATGACTATGAATGTTAGGACATTAATTGTTAGTAACTCAATTCATGTTTGATCATTAGTCAAGAACATGTTATGGATAACATATATATATATATATAATAATTGAAAGATGAACTTTGATTAACTTTAGGTACAAATAATGCCTATTATCATCAACCTATTGTATTCTATAATAAAAACAACTCTTGATGGTTCATCCCTTATCATTTCTCATGCTTCATCCAACAAATTTGTGGGTTACTAGTCACTCCATGAAATGACTCTCTAACTCATAAATTTAGTTCAGTTAGGTAGAAAATGTTGAATTTGATCCTTAACTAAAGCACTTAGTACTTATACTTGGTATCTCTTTGATGGAATATGACTTATGGAAAAAAATGTATGCCTCTCCCTATCATTGAGGAAGAGGGCATTTATAAATCATTGGTTTCATGCATGTATGCACTCATGTGATGATCCTAGATACTTCTCTGTTACATCAATTGAGAATCTAAAGGTCATATTACTCTCCCTATGGTCAATTTCCTTTAAGAGATAATAAAAAAGATTAATATCACCTTATTTTCACTACAATCACTCCTCTCCCACTGATCAAATTACTACAGACCTTATTTTGACAAACTAAAATCAACTACTTTCTAATCACTCACATATCAATCTTCATTAAGAAAGTACTTAGGAAACTTTCTTAGATCCTTTTATAATAAATAATGATTAAAATTCACTCAAAACCCTTCCTTCTTGTCTCCATCATATAGTTAATCATTTCTTATTGGTATATTTGGACAAGGATTTATTTCTCACTAAACTCTCACCCTTATTTCCCCTTTGTTAAAAGAGTCATCTACTATTGGTTAATATGGAAAACTAGTTTAATATCACTTAACCCACATGATATTTCCCTTCCTTTATAAATGGATTACTCTTCCATTGGTCTATCTTTATCAGTATTTCAATATCACTCACCCATTGTCCTCCTAGATCCCTTCTTCAACAAGGAATTCCTCTCCCATTAGGTGATCTAAATAATAAGCTTTATATCATTCACCCCATGTTATCCTTTCATTAGGGGAGAAGTTTTAAATCAATCATCCCCTGTCTTCCCCTTCCTTTCCTATGGATTTTTCTCCTTTCTTTAAGAAATTTCATCATACTAGTGGTTTTCTATACCTCATATTCAATTTGTTAGTTGATTACTTTAGTTTATCAATGACCATTTATCTTATTTTTGTTAGAAGGGTGGTTCACTAGCACTCACCTCTCATTATATAAATTGAGTCATCTCCTTAGTACATGAATGGGGTATCTCTAGGTCCTACACATACCAATCAAGTACATAAACTCCATTTTCCTTCTTTTTCTAAATGATTAGTTTAACATTTTTATCCCCAAAGGCCCACAATTTATTCTATTAAAAAATTAGTGTGCTATTTATTAATTTTAAATTGTTGATTTTAAAAAAAATGACTTTATATCAATCACCTTTCACTCTCTTTCCATTCTTCATTTAGGAATTTACCCCTTATTGGTTGAGCTCTTAAATTCCAATCTATTTTGTTGATCTTACTCCTTTGACATGAAAGTCCTCTCCTCTTGGTTTATTCCTTCATCATTTGAGTCCATTAATTCCTCCCCTCTTTTTTGGGGAATTCATACCTCATTAGTTGATACCTCTATTATATAGGTGGAATATCCTAAATTGTGTATGTGAATGATCATAGAAAGTAGGGGTCTATCTAAATAGATGGGCAACATAAAAATGTAAAAAAAAGGAGCGCACCATGACCACTATAAATTAGACTAGTTTTCTAGCTTTCTTGAAAAGTTACAAAGATTAGAGAAATAAAATATATTTTTGTGAATAGTGTAACCTAGAGCCAATAACAATAATATAGAGGAAAATAAGAGGAATTTAACACCTATCACACAATCTAATAATCATCCTAGCTTGTAATTTTAAATATAAAGTATTTAACATACAATAACTAACTTTAGTAGAGTAAATTAATAAACTTTCTCCTTGCATTATAAAGATCCCTCACACATGACTTTAAGAGAAGCATGTGCAATTCCCACTTGGATCAATACAATCACTCCTAAATCTTGTACATAAGATTGTTGAAAGAATAAAAAATATAATATGAGTTAGACTAGAAGTTACTTCTACCTCCTTCCTATCCATCTTAAATAACTTGTAGTGAGAGAAGAGATGAATGATGATGTAGAAATGTGACTAAAATCAACTATGAGCTCTAATAAATTGAGTATTGTATAAGCAAGAATAAAATAAGATGAATATACTAGTGTGATTATAAATTTTAAGTTAACATTTATCTATATTAGTATAAGGTTATGAAAAATAGTGACTAATGGTCTTTATTTAAGAAGAGTCAAGGAAAAATATCCATTTACAACCATTAGAAATATAAACTCTTATTTCTAATGTTCAAAAATGGCCATGAGTAGCCACATTGGATTTTTTCTAAACCATCGTTTCTAATGTTCAAGAATGGCCATGAGTAGCCACATTGGATTGTTTTGAAAAATATATGGTATTTCCTAATAAACATCATGAGTTCTCCTAAAACCCTCACCAAGGCTATGATTCAAAAATACTTGTATTTTAAATTTATAATTAATAAATTCCTTAAATATATAAATCAAACCCCTTGATTTATTGATCAATTGTCATAGTGCCCTAAATTCCTCTAAATTTTGGATAACCAAAATCAATCAATTCATTATAACTCACCACTAAAGGGCATCCTTTGTTAGGGTGGTGGTATCTTATTTCTCCATCTCAAAGAGATGGGAACCTTGATTTTATAAAGAAATTTGTAGGGAGATTTATCTCCCATTAATTAAGTTATTTTTTGATGATTCATCTCCTATTGGATTGGTTGAATCAAGGAGTCATGTTTCATTCCATGGGTTGATTGAGGGATTCCTCTCCCATCAGCTCAATTGAGTGATATCTGTTGTGTTGGTGGAGTGGGGGAGTATCCCTTCTCCCATTATTTTATTAGGGGAGTTCTTTAAGGCCTTTAAGCCACACAATCCCTAATCCTTCCCATCCCTCATCTAGGAATTCCTCTTCTTATTCAAGTGGGGGATTTATCTCCCATTATGATAGTTAAGAATTCCTCTTCCATTGGGTTGATTGAGAAGACATATCCTATAAAGAGGTAAAGTGGAAACATTTGGATGAGGGGTGGGTCAAGATAAATTTTGATGGGGCATCACACAAAAATCTTGGAATAGCAAGATTTGGTTGTGTTATTAGTAATTGGGATGGGAAAATGATGTTGGTGGCAACAAGGAAACTAGGAAAAGCAACAAACAATGAGGCAAAATTTCAAGTTGCCTTCCTATAGCCGGAGATGGGAAAAAAATTAAATCTTCATAGTTTCCACTTAGAAGGGGACTCTCAAAACATCATTAATGGAATTCACAATAACCATAATCCAAATTGGAAATTAAATAAATGGTTGGGGTGATTGACAAATACTTGGTTTAAAAAATAAATCTCACATTTATCGAGATGGTAACGTGAAGGTAGAGGAAGCTACCAATGTGGCAATCGATATAGGAGTGGACAAGGTTGTTTTGGATTCAGAAGAGAAGTAGAATGAGTTACACAGGGCAAGCTGTAGGAGAGGACAAAATCGTGCAATAGCTTAAATGTGGAAGGACAAATGATAATCATCCTCCTTAAAGAAAAATGTGGAGGACTAAAGATTGATTGGAAACCATTATGGCTAGGGTTTAAAGAAGAGGATGGGTGACTCATTTTTAATACCATATATAGTGTTTCACAAAGCAAGGATGGATATGACAATATGTCTGAAGGAGAAAAAGAGGCAAATGGCCTTTCTAGGGGAGCTTTCGTAGAGGTAGTTAATGGTAATATTCAAATTCAATTATGGGTTGGTGATACATGAAATTGAGCTAGTTCTATGCAATGTGTATACCAATGAGGTGACATGTTACCATGTCAACATAGACGTATCATCGATGTTTATGGCAATGTTGCTAGATGTGGGTGAGGAAACAAGGTTGTGGAGAAAATCATGGATAGTCTAGTTTCACCACATTGGAGATGGGAAATGAAGGATATCCTATGTCGAGCCTTTCTAAGAGTAGGCTTCACACTAGGAAGAGGAATTTGTTCAAGAATCATTGAGAGGTAGAAACTAGCTTGGGTCCCCTTTGTCATATGGGGTTTGGGGATAAACGTGACCCAACAATGCAACCATGCTCGGATGGGCATAAATTTCTTGAAAAACCTTGTAGAGGAGAATGCAGATGGCATGGTGGACTAATCTTTCGCACTTGTGAACTCTTATGTGATGATGGAGGTAGGTGAAGGGGAAGGAAGTTAGGCCAAGGGCTGGGATGTTTGGCTTCCAATCTAGACATGCTTAGTTTATTCCATTTTTTTGTGTCTCTTGGTGTAAGCGTTGTAACTTTGACAATGTTAGAAATAGAAAGCCAAGAAGCCATTTTGTATAGGGCTTCATTTTGTATGGTTTATGGTTAGATTATTGCTAGTTTCCCATAGAAGGACCTACAATATATGTAAACCTTTGTAGAATCTAATAAAAAGGGTACATGGCCCTTCACAACCACTTTTATTGATAAATAAATAAACAAGAATCTAAATTAAAGGATAAATTTATTAAAATAATAACTAATCATTATAATACATGTAATGAACTATTTCAATTTAGTTTTTTTTTTCTTGTCATTACTCAATAAAATAGCTTTTATCAACTAATATTTTGATCACCAAAATTTTAAATTTGTTTATTGTGCTACTAAATATTTAAATATTATATTTAGTTTAAATTTAACAATTAAATTCAATAAATATTTTCCTAAATGTAAGCACTAATGCCAAATATAACTTGTCAATTTCCATATTCAACACAATATAATATTTTTAAGAAATAAAATCTGAATAAATATATAAATCAACATTTAGAATTTAAATTTCATGAAATTAAAGACCTTAATGTTAGAAATAGAGCCCTCAATGGCAAGTTGGAGGAGTTGGAAGGTGAAGTTAGCTCCCTTATAACTGTGGAGTGTGGGAGGAAGGAGGATATAATGAGAACAGAGGTCGAGGAAAATGAAGGAAAATTCAAATGTCTTGAAGATGAAATAGGTAAAATGAAAAACACTATGAGAAATATTATGGAGCAAAATCATAGAATGGTGAAACATAATGCCATCATCATTAGTGCAATGCCTGAGAAACTGGAGAACTCACAGTAGGGTTCTCTAGTTGTGGATCTGGTTGCGAATAAGGACAAGAGCAGTACTGAGGATGATGGTATTTGCAAGCGGACAAAAGCCAGTATGAAGAGGAAGACTCCTCATATGCCCCAGATGGTTCAGGTCTTGAAGAAGGGGATTCAAGATATGCACAATCTCGAAGCTAAGGCTGCTAAAGTTCTTAAGTTCTTAGGTTAGCTGGGGGTTTCTTGCTGGTTTTTTTGTTTGGGTCTTTTGGTGGCCCTTGCTGGCCTTGGGTTGGTGGTTGTTGTGTCTCTTGGGCTTTATTTTGATGCAACCTTTTTGTCTTTGTTGACTTTAATGCTTATTTTTACTCTCTGTAAACTCTATGGTTTTGGGTCCTTGTAAAACCCATTTTTTCCTTTATCAAAAACATTTAGAATTTAGAATTCAATATTAAAATAATAGTGGGGGTTTATATTTACTATGATCAATATTCAAAACTTATATTCCAAATCAAATTTCAACTAATACTTATTTAAGACAACTTTAGAAATGATAGATCTCTTTCCTAGAAAGATCTCAATGGTTTAGGCCCTCTTCTCTATGACACACTCTAGGAGGAATAGTTCTATTTAAAACGTAGCATGTAAAAGATTCTCAACAAAGCTAACAGTCAACACAAAGCCCTAACACTCAAACAAAAATAAATTAATTAAATGCATAACACTTAGCTTTGAGTTTGATGAAGATCTCACCATATAAATGTTAGGAATCCATTCATTCAGGGACCATAATTTTTGGACTTGTTTGATGAATGTTGTTGACTTCTAAATCTAATTATATATTATCTAGGTTCACTTCCACAAGTGTTTAAATGATATCTATGTGTACATACTTGAACTTGCTCCACACAATTGAACTTATAGTTCTCAAACTTGATTTGAACCAAATCTACTATCTAAAACTTGTTTGTCTCCGTGTGTACACTTTGGATCTAGTAAGGAACAAGAATTGTTAGTAACACCTTTGGATAATCTACTAAATTTGAGGGTCATGTTCTCCTAACTCAAAGCTTTACATGGATCAATTCATTGACAATAAACTAAGGTTGAGAACGTGTAAGTATGTAATATGTTCTTAAGATGATGAGCAATTTTAAAGTAATGAGATTATTTTTATTCCTTGAATTTTTTATTCTCCTTATTAGTTGTTAGATGTGTGTTAGACAATTCATTTGAATTAGGGTTAGTGTTTAAATACACCATAGTTAGCTCACAATAGTTATTAAAGATGGAGGGAAGGGGGCCCAATTTAAAATTTGAAAGTTCAAAGAACATTCAAATCCATGGATGTGGAGATGATTTTGATCAAATATATACTTTCCCACTTGAAACAAAGTAGCAAATAAAATATTGAAGGATTGAGATCAATGTCTAGGAATATGTGATGATGGAATTGGAGTCATGTAGCTTCTTTGCCAACTTCCATGTGAAATAGAACATCTTACATGTTAATCAATCTATTTAAGAACTACATAGTCATCATGATTCCACAGCATAAAGAAAAAGGGCATGAGTTTGCAATTTTCACATTTATACCATCTTTGTGTTGCTAAAATAATATCCATATTAAAAAAGTTCATTTACTTGAAATATATAGGTACTATAGTAGGATTTATCTAAACCATATTCCGAGTGAATGATAGAGGTTTGAAGGGAATAGAAAAAAGAACCCAAGTCATTTGGAACATTTTGATTCTTGTTGATTAAAGAAATTAAAGTTAAAACTTGTTTTTTTAAGAATTCCAAATCAAACTTTGTTTTTACAGTTCTATTGATATTTATCAGCCAAATACTAAAAATTGAGAGCTATGCACGCTACTCGAATCTCATTCCTTATAATATTGAAGACCTTCACTTCAACTCCCAATTCTGTGAGCTTATTTCCTATAAAAGAGACCTTCATGAAGAAGACATCAAGCAATACCTGTAATACATTTTCAAACCAAACAAGATTGCATTATTTGACACGCTTGTTGATAGAATTCCAATTTTCTCCGACTCAGCAATACCTGTAATACATGTGATTAAAGTGTGCTTCTGCAACTTTAGCATCTCTGTTTTCTACTTTATTCCCTAAATAATGGCATATCTAAAAACAGAAAGTCATACTTGCTTCTCTTCTTTCCTAGTTTTATCTATCCACGTTACGATGCTTTATGATCTTTCTACCATTTTCTCCTTTTTAATAGTGGCTTTCGTTTATAATATTGGATTTCCCTGCTTTACAATATATTCCTTATTCGAACTTTAGACTAATGAAGCATTAAGCATGGCGGTCAAGGGATGCCTTGATAAGTGGGCACAAACATGGCAAGTCTGAAGTTGAGAGCATTGTAGTTTTGGCAGAGATGACCTGCATTCTCAAAGTGCAGGTGGTGAAGGCAACTGATTTAGCAGTTAGAGATTTCATAAGCAGTGATCCTTATGTCATCCTCACCCTTGGAAATCATGTGGGTAATCCAAGTTGCATCTTCTTGTTTTTTTTTGTTTCGTTTTTGTTTTCTTGTGACATGCATATGATATGGGATATTAATGTAAGGATTGTCACAGATGCGGAGGACTCGAGTCAAAAACAATGATCTTAATCCAGTTTGGAAGGAAACTTTTACGTTTCCTGTAGAGAATACTGATTGTAGCCTGCTCAAAGTGGTAAGATGTTCTTCCTGATTGATTACGTTATGGAAAACATGGTTTTGTGATGTTTTGGAAAAGAATTACAAACATCCGGTCTGTGATGATTTCTGTATTGTAAAGTCCTGGTGTTTTGGATGTTGTAGGAATTGTGGGATGATGATACATGGAGGCGAGACGATAAAATGGGAGATGCTGAAATTGATTTGAAGCCCCTGTTTGAGAAACAAGGTAAACATAAGAAAGTGTTGTCTCCGTGCGAAAGTAACTGCTTGCACAAAGACAGCAGCATCGTCCAGTATGAAGATGGGAGAAAGTTGCAGGAAGTGTGGTTGAAGCTCCGAAATGTTGAATCTGGTATCGTGAACTTGCAATTGGAATGGACCCTCCCCTCTAGTTAGGAAAGAGACTTTGAATTCGATTGGTAAAGGTATTAGGTTTTTTATCGTGGAGATTCAAGTTCAAATATTTAAAAGGTTATTTTATGTGGTTTTTAAGTACGTAAGTTTTCAAGTTTCATTTTTAGTCTATCATATGTAATTTCTAGTATCAGAACAGTTTGTATTAGTCTGATAATATTACTCCAAAGGAGCTTGTAAATAAGAGCTTCTATTAGTTAAATCATAATATTATTGAAAGGAATTCATATGAGCTCCTATTTATACACAAATTGCAATCCACAAAAGAAAACATAAATATACATATAATTTTTATCTTTTATCTTTTATTAGTTTAACATTTAACTATCATTAATATTAGTCATATCTTTATAAACTCAAAATAATTATAACTCACACTTTAGACCAAATTTTATGTGAATCCATCTTAGGGTGAGTGTTATTTGTTTTAGAAGACTCTAGAGAGGAGGAAATAAATGATTTTCATGGATGAATCCTGCCAATTGCTAGTTATTCTTAAGAAATCAAAGAATGGACAAATAATTGCATTGATAATGGATTCTATCACTTCCTAATATGAGTGTTGACTCGCCTCATTACTTGCTCATATTTTTGTGATAAAATAATGTCATCTACTATCACCTTATTTTACATGTTGAAGAATATTATAATTTAATAATATGGACACAACATCAAGATTAAGTGTTAGTTTTATTGAAACATTAATGAAGGAATCTAATGATTTTGTAATTTTTTAATCAAAAGATATAGATTAAATCCACCTATGTAGATATCTACTTTTAAGCCTATAGGAAAATCCCTATTGATTGATTTAATAAGAGAACTTTGATATTATTTCCACCCTAAATAGCTTTAGATTCGTGTTTTTATATGATTGACTAGTTCAAGCAATCATGAATTGTTATTAACTCTCTTCCAAGTTTCATCACCTAATTAGTCATTTTAATTAATCATTCATAGCATTTAATTTGACCTATTACACGTTCATTCATATTTCATATCAAGTAGACAAAAATAACCACCTCTATAAAATTGTTGGGCTTATCAATTAATAATGATAATCAATATCAAAATTAATTTAGATAGAAGAGTTAAGATAAACACCAAAATATTATTAAAATTGATAAAGAAGGATAAGTGATTTTAGTATAATATGAGGGGCAATAAATATTTTGCATAGAGTAAATGTACATTTTATGATTTAACTTGGGAATTTTCTATTAGATCTACAATAGTGGGGCTTTGATAAACAAAGAAATAAATTGTGTTTCATTAAGGACCAAACTACTTAGGTGATATTGATCTTCACATTTGTGATCTTGAAATTTATGTAGCCTTAAACCCACAATTGTGGCCTTGAACTTTACATCTTGTTTATTCATAAACTTGTCCACTTCTATAAATCTAGAACGGGCGACCATGCTTAAAACCATGTTAGGACCTACTATCAAGTGGGGGAAACTACAACTTGTCTTATTTGGAGACAAGTATTGTGTACTAATTTAAGAATATTTTGAATAAAATTAAAAACATGCCAAGCATAATACATATGCCTATATATTTATCTCTCAACGTACATGTAAATGTTGATGCAATAATTTCTGTAGATGTGAATGCTTTATATAATCAAATAATATGCTTCCAATTGATGTGAACAAATGATCTAGGGATTTGTCCTTTTTATACAATATCATATAACTTTAATTGTATTAGTCTCATGATATTGCCCGAAAGGATCTTGTCTTCATGTAAAAGTTTCTCATATGAGCTCATATTTGTAAACAAATTACATTAAAAAAAGAGGATAATATATATATATATATATATATATATATATTCCTTTTATATCATATTAATTTAATGATCTAACAATCAAATATACATAAAAATGATAAATAAGTCTTATATTTATTAACTTAAAATAAATATCACTCACACATTGGAAATTTTTATTTGAATCCATCCTATGTTGAGTGCTACCTATTCATTTTAGATGATTATATATAGGAGGAAATAAATGGTTTTTATTGCATTCATGAATCCTACCAATTGTTAGTTTCTCTTAATAAATTAAAGGATTGACAAACCATTGCATTGGTAATATATGAGGTATCACCATGATATGAATGTAAATTAGCCTTAGTCATATGTTTGTGAGAAAATAATTCCACCTACCATCACCTTACTTTGCATGTTAAAGAATATTATAACCTAATCATATGGAATACATAACATCAAGATTAATTGTTAGTTTTATCAAGACACTTGTGAAAGAATACGACAATTTTATAGAATCTTAGTCAAAAGACGTTGATTAAATCCACATGTGGATATCAACTTGTAACCCTATAATAAATCCCCAATGATTGGCTCAATGAGACTATTTCCATCCTAAATATCTCTATATTCATGTTATAATAAGATTGATTAATTCAAGTGATCATTAATTGTTACTGACACTCTTACAGGGTTCATGCAAATCATTCATATTTCATATCAAGTAGACATAAATAACAACCCATGTAAAATATTTGGGCTAATCACTAATTAATAATGGTATCATAATTGATTTAGATAAAACAATTGAGTTAATAAAAACACCAAAACATATATTGAAATTATGATATTGCTATCGATTCAACCATGTAGTTTGAAGTCAAACTCATTGACCCATGTTTCATGAGTAGTGGTTCACAAGAACCCATCTCTCATGATAATGAATGGTCACTTAGCACTCATTGCATCTAGGTGATGATGCTCACAGGAGGTGAAACACGGTCCATCCGGGAGGTCACCCATCCCGATGTGCTCCAGCTCAAGTAACCAGGAGTTTTCTCCAAGGTTAAGCCCGCTTGAGTTGTTACCCCATTTGCAAAACCTTCAGCAAGTGTTGTGCCTTATGAACCATTCATAATAGAGCCCCTTTAGCTCATCAATTGATATATTGAAATTGATAAAGAGAGACAAGTACTTTTAGGACAAGTACTTTTAGCTCTATGAGGGAAAATAGAAATTCTAAATGCAATAGTTATGTACTTTATGAATTAACTTGGGAATTTTCTATTAGATGGGAAATAATGAGGCTCTAATACTCTAGAAAATAAATGTTGCTTCATTAGTGATCAAAACTACATAAGTGACCCCAATATTTACATGTGCAAACCTAAACATTCTATGCAGCCTTGAACTTGCAATTGTGACCAATATGAATTTTCTGTCTTTTTTTAATTAGAAAATTGTTCATTGTGTAAATTTGGACTAGGTGATCATGCTTAAAAGCATTATTAGGACCTCCTATTACGTGGGAGATATTGTAACTTTTCTTAACTAGAGATGAGCCTTTTGTACTAGTTCAACAAGGTTTGAACAAGATCAAAGACGTGCACCAAGCTCTGTAAAAAAAATTATGTATCTATCCCTCTATGTGAAGATGTTGATATAGAAATTGCTCTAGATCTGTGAATAATATATGTGATTAAATAATATACTTCCAATTGATGTGAACAAATGATCTAGGGCTTTGTCATTTTTATATAATAACATAAAATTTTAATTTTAATATTCCATGTGTAAACTTTAGGGTGGAATGAAGTCATGTTGATCCCATGATTAAATTTGAATTTAAAAAATGATGGTCAAGGTTGTCTTTAAACCCCTAATATATGATCAATGCCACCCAAGCAATCTTAACTCAAGATTGGGAATGAGAAGATTAAGGGTTAGGTCTAGATCATTAGGGAATGGGGAATTGGATTTATTTAGGTTTACAAGGAATATCAACTCTTGAATAAAAACAAACAAATTGAGCACTAAAATATTAAATTTTAGAAAAAAGGTCAAAGTGATTCCAAAATGAGTGGGGAAAAGTACTATGAATTTACTTTTCACCTCTACAAGTATATATAAATAATATATATAGAATGTGAAATATTAATAATAGATAAAAGTTGACTTGATGATAGGTGGGAAGAGATGTATAATTTATTTCAATGAATAAGAAGAAGGAATGAGCTCAATCAACCACTCATAAATTTTGTGTGCTAATAAACTAAAGGAAAAAGGTGCCTCCCTCTAATATGCACAAGAACATGTCATTATTCAAAATATTACATGTAAATCAAACCTCACTTTAATTTTTAAATTGAAAAAAATTATTCAATGGTTTCAAGTGAAAGGGTTTTGTGGATTAAAAAATCCCTAGAGCTCCCTTCGGGTTGATTATATTGTTTTTCTTGACCCCAGCTCGCATCTCATGTGTTTTTATATCTTCGGGCCTTTTTTGAAGAGTTTCATCAACTTGCTCCACATGTCCGTCGTGTGCTCCTTGCAAAGATTTCCTCACTTTCTTCTTTGTCGAGCCCCGCCATGTCTCCATGTGTCAGCAGTGCAGGGCTTTGTGAGCCAACTCCCCTTTGCTTCTTTGTCGAGCTCTGCCTGCATGCCACGTAGCATCATTTTGTGGGCACCTTTTGGCGAACCCCACAGTCAATGCTCGAAACAAAGACTTTTCCATGTGTCTTCTCGGTGGGGAATTTGATCACCGGAAGAGAAGAATGAATGACAAGCCCCATCTTCTCACCACGTGTCCTAACCAACTATGTGGGAAAGCGACATGTGTTTGTATGGGAATTTTGATGCTTCCACACCAGGACCATAGTCGTCATTTGCAGAGGGACGTATCTCGGTTAAAGGTGACTGCATTCTATGTCTCAAAATCTTTTATGTTGCAACGACCATGGGAAATCATTGTGATGGACATCATTGCTCATGCCTAGGAATCTTTTCAATTACTGGCTCTCGAGCGGTGGGATGATTTTCTATATATACTGCTTCAAATTTATGAAAATAAGTTCAGAGAATACGCAAAATTTTTTATTGAAAGACACTAGTGCTTTGTATTATTTTTTATTGTTGTATTAAGACTCACAGATTGTACCATTTTTGTTCAGCCTTTCTGTCTCTTAGTTGATAAAACATTATACTGTGTTGTTATTGTACTGAGTAGTTTATGGGAAAAACTTCTATAATTTCAATATAAGTTTGTTGATTCAGACTAGGTCTCAGACTCTTCTTTTCAATGAATGTGTATGGAAGTTATATTATGTTATTTAATATACTTCTTGGGTTTTTCATTTATGCTTTCTGATATTTTTGGGCATGCAGATTGTTGAACGGGCCCTTAAATCTCACTAAAAGGGAAGATTTTTCGTGCCTACTAACTTACATCTTGGCGCATCGCCTTAGGTTAGATCTTTATTTTATATATTTGCTTCCTTTTCTAACCCCCAAATATAGAAGGAGCCGACTTCTTTTAAAAACCCATAGATCACTCAATTTAGCGTAGTTGGTCCCCCCATTAACTGAGTTTCCCATAAGGCTGTTGCTTGGCATTTTTAGGCATCAACAGTTCTTTTTCTAGCATGCCCAGTGGGACCATCTTTAATGTATCTAAATCTAAAGTGGGTGTATAAGCCATAGGCCTATTACTAGATCCCAAACAGTGAACAACCCTAGCCTGCTAGTGCCACAGCTAGTAACAGTACGAATAAGAACCTGTCCAGTGAATGTTTCGATCCCTCCACGAGCCATGTTATTGATTGCTAATAGAAATTATGTGGCATGGGATGTCGGAAGCCCTCTTATAGCACCAGTAGCACCTGCCATTTGGGTCCCTATCCCATCCTCTGCTTTAAAGGCTATACCAAAATCCACAGGGGAAGCCTCAAAAACACCATTTGAACACCTATAAGATGTGGTGGACATGTGTTTGGTACATAGTGTTATCGACCAAAATGTCATGCTAAGGTTGCTCACAACATCTTTTAAAGGCAAAGCGCTAGATTGGTATCGCACTTTGGGAGCCAATACTCTCAGTACTTGGGATTAGCTCAAAGATCCTTTCTACAAGCAGTTTTCAAACAATTGAGATTGATATTCCCTAATTCAGTAGCTGGCAACCATAAAGTGGGCCCCTTAGGAAGCCATGACTGACTTTAATGTCTGGTTTCACACAACTTGGAAAAGGATCCAGCCTGCAATCCATCCACCTACAAATTTGGCATTCATGTTCTATTTGAAGTCTCTCAACGTTGACATTTCGATGATGATCCAATCCCTTGGTGGGAACACCTTTCTAAATGCATATAGCATTATTGTTTAGGTGGAGAATAATTTGATCAATGTCAAAAAGTTACCACCCCAACTCGCTATGCCTATATTTGTAGAGTTCTCAATTCACGCCCAGGAGATAGCTTCTACCAGTGTGGCTACTACTCCCCGTTCTATGTATGCATATATGAGCGTGTCGTAGAGTGTTGCTTCTACGTCTAATTCTTCAAAAGATGAGATGAGCGATGTCAAGGAGTTGTTGCAGAGCATCTCAAATGAAATAAATACCATCAAGCAGAACTAGTCCATGCCTCTGAAGCCAACTTACCAAAATTATCAAGGCAGAAGATCTTCCTACCGGCAAAATCAGTTCCAAGGAGGATCGCGCACAAATCCGTAGACTCAAACAAGTAATCAAATGGTGTTGGTGCCTACTCTGCTACAAAATGATCACCCAAGCTTGAGTAGAGAGCTAAAAGTGGGGAAAAATAATCTCGTTGATGACATCAATCCATGGTGCTTCCCTTGCAACGAAGCACATATGCCTCAAAATTGCCCATGCGGTAATCTACAACAAAGAGTGGCAGAACAACGTAGTCAAAGAGTTGCGTCAGATTTTGGAGGTTAGTTATATTTCTCTCCACAAATGGAAAATGCAGTACTCACCATGTAAATGCAAGGAATGTCCTTGGAGCAAGAGATAGATATAGCTCTTGACCACACGCTCTTCTCATGGATGGAAGAAGAAAAGGAGGTGTTTGCAAATGAGGCTTCCAAATCAAAAGCCCCTCAAGTGTAATCTGATTACAACACTCGATCAAAGAGGAGATTCACAGGCGAACGATTTGTTCAACAGTCCAAAGGTGTTCCCGATCAAACTCCTAGTACCTCCGCAATTTCACAACAATTTCAACCACGAGAGGAGATTGTTATAACAAGGGCTAAGGAATAGAAGCCTTTGAATCCACCACCATTCAATGTGGTGGAACAATTGAAGAAATCCTCTACTAATGTATCTCTTTGGGATATCTTAGCTATTCTAGAGCATAAGTCATTGTTGCAGAAGGCCCTACTGGAAGATGCAAGCATTGAGCCAACAAAGCAACCCTCCAAAGGGAAGGCCATGGATTCTCCACCCCAGGATAAAGTTCTCACAAACAATGGAGAGGAAGCTTCTACCAAAGTTAGAGGTAAGCTGAAACCGAAACCCTTCTTCTTGACTCTCATTGTGGGTAAGAAGTTGTTGCACAATTCTATGATTGACTCTGGTGCTAGTACCACAATCATGCCCAAGCAGATGGGGTTATGCACCTTGAACCTTTAAACCAAGGGGTTATGCAGCTTGATGGGAACAAGGTTGAAACTGTAGGTGTCATTAAGAAGCTCCCCTTGAATCTATTCTCTTGCCCTAGTATCGCAGTTCCACAAGATACTGTGATCATAGATGTTCCCCCCATGTTCAGTTTTTGCTTATCCTGGGAGTTCACTTCCAAGATAGGCATATATCTTTCCTTGGATTGGTCACACTTGATCCTCAGGACCAAAAATGGAGCTAAAATGAAGATAGTGTCTGAACCTCTACATTCAGAACATGTAGCAGATGAAGCCATGATCAACTTTGAGGCCACTCATACCTCTATTACCAAAGAGGAAATGTATTGTACTAAGCTACTAGAGGATGAGAAGGTGATCGAAGACCGAACTAATCAGGAAGAGGTCCTATTGAGCGAATATATAGACACTAATCCATTCAACAATTATCATGCCATTGAATTGGGAACCTATGTCATCTATGATGAAGATCAAGTGATTTTGAAGGTCATGAAGGAATCTAAGGGTGGTCAAGCCTTAGAGCTATGGACGCTACATTTTTATGAAGCAAGATGTAAAGTTGGTGCAGAATCTAGGATATGTTTGGCATCCCCATCCAATGAAAGGACACTCAGGTCTTTTCACTTTTAGTTTTCTTGTTCGAACAACGAAGCTGAATATGAAGGCCTAGTGCAAGGTTTTAGTCTTGCTCAATGGATGGGTGTTAAATAAATAATGGTGTTTAGAGACTATGAATTAGTAGTGAATCAAGTCTGAGGGCTCTCTACAACCAAGAATGTTCACATGAGATCCTATAGACATAGAGTCTGGGACCTGATTGAAAGCTTTGAAGCCTTCAATATCCAGACAGTGCCCAGAGAGAAAAATATAGATGTGGATCACATGGCAACAATCAGATCTTAATTTGACCCTGTTTCTGACCTAATTCATAACATACACTCTGTACGAGTGATTGTCTGACCTATAATCCTAGATAATGACCAGAGCTGGCAAGTGTTCGAAAATGATGAACACATCACCTCATTCATTCAACACTTTGGAGAGTTCGCTGAGCAACTCCAATAAAAAATTGGTGAGGCCTATGAAGGGAAAATTATTTAGTTGAGGTCCAACAAACTTCCAAAAGGACTGGACACTCTTGAAAACCTATTCGATTGTGATGATGCAAGGAATGAAAAGAGGAAGTTTGTGATGGAAAAAAGTGACTATGTGGATCTTCAGGTTGGGGATGGAAGGAAGCTCAAGGTCGGAAAGGATATCCCACAGCATGATAAAGAATGACTCATCCATTTTTGTGAAAAATATGGAGTAGTGGTTTGGTCATAAGATGACCTCAAGGGATATGATCTTGAAATCATCCAACATACTATAAAACTAATGGAAGGAGCAAAACCTATCCGCTAGAAGCAAAGACCAATAAATCTAAAGATTGAGTCATTGAAGGCATAAGAGTTGATAAAGTTAATTCAATCCTAGATCGTCTTCTCAATCAAGCACAGTACATGGGTGTCCAACCTAGTTCCTGTCTGAAAAAAGAATGGAGACATCCACCTATGTGTTGATTTCTAAGACCTGAATAGAGCATCCTTGAAGGACCACTACCCCTTGCCCTCTATGGAGTCTATCTTGCAAACAATGGTTGGCTCAAAAATGTTTTCTCTATTGGATGGCTTCTTCGATTACAACCGTATTTGGGTAAAAGAGGGAGATTGACACAAAACAACATTCACTACCAAGTGGGGAACATTTTTCTATGAAAAAAATTCCCTTCGTTCTCTCAAATGCAGGAGCTACCTTCCAATAGGCAATGGATATTGCTTTTAGAGAATTGATCAACAAGATTATCTTTATCTACCTAGATGATTTGATTGTATTCTCTAAGTCTAAAGATGATCATTTTGACCATCTAGAAATGGTTTTTAAAAGATGCCAGGAGTTTGGGGTATCCCTGAACCCAGAAAAGTGTGTTTTCAGAGTTCTGAAAGGAAAAATATTGGGACACGTGGTGTCCAAAGATGGAATTGCAATTGACCCAGAGTAGGTAAAGGAAATTAGGGAGCTTCCCTTACTAGTCAACAAGAAGGGAGTTCAGTCCTTTCTAGGAAAGGTAAATTTTGTGAGAAAATTCATTTCTAATTTTGCAGGACTAATTAGACCTATTACCCTAATGCTCAAGAAGGATCAATTGTTCAAATAGACAAAAGAGGCCAGAGAAGCCTTTGAGAAGGTTAAGGATGCTATTTCTTTAGCTCCTGTTCTGGTAAACCCATACCTATCAAAGGACTTCATAATGTATGTGTTCAATAGTAAATCCAGCATCGCTATTGTTCTAACCCAAAAGGATGGTGAAGGAAAGGAAGAACATCTAATAGCATTCCACTTCCAGACCTTAAAGGATTATGAGATGAACTATAACTTCATCGAAAGGAAAGCATTCACCTTTTTTAAAGGGCTCAAGAAGTTCTGACACCTTATATCTTGCAACAAGGTGGTTGTATATGTCACGCATTCTAGTGTGCACGAATACATTATGGAATGAGAAATCATAGAAAAAAGGGCCAATTGGATTACTAAAAT
The DNA here is from genome assembly GCA_007258455.2 of Sequoia sempervirens. Classification (NCBI taxonomy): domain Eukaryota; kingdom Viridiplantae; phylum Streptophyta; class Pinopsida; order Cupressales; family Cupressaceae; genus Sequoia; species Sequoia sempervirens. The sequence goes on along the minus strand of VDFB02333213.1, from coordinate 28,771 downwards.
CCTTGAATAAGACATTGAGGTCAAAACCACGAAGACCATGCAAGGAAGAGGATTGTGCGAGTATATAGCACATGTCGAAGAAGTAGCAATTAAGGAGGAAAAACTCGAGCTGGTCCTGATAAATGAATTTGAGTTTGAAGGCTACTGGTTGCTAGATAGGATGAGATTTCTATAGACTAGGAAATATCTGACGAGCCTCCCTTCTCAGAAGAGAAGATTCTATAGATTACAAATTAGCGAATATGTGCTCATCGAAGGAGTCCTTTTCAAAAGGAACTTCAATGGCATTCTCCTATGGTGTGTCACCACAGAGCAAGCAAATAAAATTCTAGACATATTTCACAACAATCCCGCGGGTGGACATTTTTTTGCAAAGACCACCACCATAAAAATTATGTTTTCTGGATATTTCTGGCCTACACTATTCAATAACTCACACTCTCTGGTTAAGGCCTACAAGGAATTCCAATTATTCATAGGAAGAAGGAAAAACTCGGCAATGCCTCTTAATCTGATAGTGGTTGATGAACCTTTTACACAATGGGGCCTTGATTTTATCGGGATGATTAATCCCACCTCCAATGTTGGACACAAATGGATCCTCAGAGCTACAGACTACTTTACCAGATGGACCGAGGCCATGCCCTTCAAGAATGCGATGAAGGAAAAGATTGTGGACTTTCTCGAAGAACTAGCGACAAAGTTCGGCCCACCAAAGACCATCATCTCTGATAATGCGTAGGCCTTCCTAGGTTCAAAGGTATGTCAATTTGCACTCAAACATGGCATATTCCTAAAGACATCTTCAAACTACTACCCATAGGGAAATGGTATGGCCAAGTCAACTAATCATTTTTTTGTCTAACTCATTAAAAGAATCGAATCAGAACATCAAAGAGAGTGGCATAAAAATATCTGGATAGCACTCTAGGTAGATCAGATAAACAAGTCCTTAAGATTTTTCCATACAAGCTGGTATACATGAAGGAAGCGTTATTGCCCATCTCCATGGAAACTCTGGCATTGTAGTTGCTCAAGTCTCTAGAGGTTAAAAAAAATGGAGCCATGGAGGTCTGGTTGGTTGAGTTGTTAGAGGTGTAGGAGAAAAGAGAAAAAGCCCTGAAAAATTATGTCTAACTACCAACAGGAGGTTAAAAGGTGGTTTGACAAGAAGACCTCTAATCGGGGTCTTAAATGTGGAGACCTAGTGCTAAAATTCAACGAAAGGGTCACAAAGCTTGGCCTACATGGAAAGTTTGATAGCCTGTGGGAAGGGCCTTTTCACATTATTCAATGCAAGCAACATAACACATTTGAATTAGAAAATATGGAAAAAGAAGCATTGGGAATTACAGTTAACGAAATTCACCTCAAATTGTTCAATTAAGCTTCATTAATTATTTTGCCAATGTAGATATGTAATTATGTAAATTTCCTTTGTTTTTTTTGTTTAATCAGTCTTTCTAAATGGATCCCATAATGCAAGAAGTAGAGAATGAACCCATAATACAAGAAGCAAAGTGTAAAGAAGGGGGATTCACTACTCACGAGTTCTCTTCATTCAGAGAGCCTCATCGGGCGAACTTCCCTAAACTACCTCAAGGAACAGGGTGAAATTTTTAGAATAAAAAAGAACAGGTCACAAGGATTCTCTAGACAAAGTGATGGGCTCTCAAGGATGGAAGCGCAGAATAAGGATGACAGTGCAACATGCTAGCATCCCAGAGGCGTGTTGGCATCTCGTACAGACAGAAAGTGAGTTTGTCATAGAAAATGACAAAGTGACTACTTCCATTCTAATTTCTAAGGACTTCCATATTACAGGAAAGTAACAAAAAGAGATAGAATTGAAATAAAGTGAAGTAGAAATAATAGAGATGAGGAGAAGAAAGGAAATACTTACAACCACATGAGTGATGAAGCCTCCAGCATGTGAATGTCTTCAAAACCTACATGCATAAGATCTGGAGAAAGTGTTGGGGCTATATAGGAGTTTGCCTCAGTCAAACCCCCATTTTAGTGTTCCCACCACCACGGACATCCAAAAATATATATAGAGAGAGAAATGAACAAAGTGTGTGGTGAAAGAAAAACCCACTCAGGAGTAGAACCCACACCAGTGTGAGTGATAAAAGCAAACCCCACTCGAGGAGAACCTGTATCACAAAGTAGAGATGCAATAAGAAGGGGATATGGAATCCCAGGATGCTTGCAATCATAAGGGAAGGTATATAGAGCTTCAAGAGCTAAGGGAGAGAGCAATAGTTTGTGAAAGCTAAGAGTGTTGCAAAGATTGTTGTGAGAGCTTAAGATTGTTTGAAGCTGCTATAACAAAGAAGAGGGTTGTGCAAGCAAGAGCAAGATGGTAGAATGCTTGAGAGAGAAGACAAGAAGGAGAAGAAACAAGAATGAAGCTAGAGGAACTTGGAAGAATGGAGCTAGAGAAAGTTAGAGAGAAAAATGAATTGAAAGGATAACTTTTAATGAGGGAAAAGAAGCTTCTCCAGCCATTACAAGGCGTCTCGGGAAATTAGCATGAACAAAAGATGAGGACAAGTGGAAAAAATGCACACAAAAATTCATTTAAACATTGAAATGTCACAAGACACTAGTGTGGCACGCAGATGTCTGTGAGCAGCACTAGTGTCTGGACACATCACGCTACAAAACAACAAGAATGAGAAAAGCACAAGGTTTCATGAAAAGTTGGCACACGAGGGTAGCTACTAAAAATGGGCGTTGGAGCATCCTAAGAGGGGAAAGAGGCTAATGCAGGGGCTAAAATGAACCTACACAAGTTCTAGGGGGGTGAACACTAAAGCAGATATAAGAATGTATGTGAAATTGTGAGGGGTGAAATTTTACGACTATACACAAAGAAATCAAGAGAGATAGAGAATTGATAAAAGAGCTATATATTCATTATACTGTACTATATACTTTGATATTACATTCCAAAATGGCTCTCAGGCCATAATTTTTGAGTATATATATACTAAGCAACTTTTCGAGCATATCTATTCAAAGCCTTCTGAGGCATATATACAAAAAACAAAAGAAAAGAGTTCATTCTTGAACAAGAATGACAATATCAACATAAGTAGCATTAGGAAAAAATTCATCAAGAACCTTTGGAGTAGTGGTAGGTGCAATGGGAATGGCATCAGGAGCATCAACAACAGCAATGGCAAGTGGTGGAGGAAACACTAGATTTCTGAAGTCGATGGACCACTCCACATCATAGAACAACAACACATTGTAGCATCGTAGCAGGAAGTGGAAAGCATGTGAAACTCTCTGGCGGTGCTCTCCAATCATCATAATGTGGAATCCGCATAGGAATGGCACCCACAACAACACCGCATCCTCTTCAATGTGTCTTTAGAGATCACTCATTGTGGGGAGACCAAGGCCATACACCACATTTGTCACAACTTCAAGGCCATCGAGGTAGCGCTTTGGGAAGATTTCCATGGTGAGTTGAAGGATCATTTGCTTGGGTACCTGTATTTCAAGAAAAGAGGCAACAAAATGAGAGAAAATGTCAGTATTTACTCTATACTTATCCTCATATTCTATGCAATCCCTCCCCAGTATCCACTTCATTGCTATAATTTCAAAAGAATGCTTGTTCTTTGTCATGCGTTTTAGACACCTGCTAGAAATTTCACCTAGAAAATCTGCATGTGACCCATTGCGAGTAAGCCTAATTGGAGTATTCATTGCACCTATCTCTAGTTCTAACTACCAAATGCAAATTCTTCCCAATTACCAAGTGCAATTTTTGTTGTCTTTAGGTCTATTTATAGAAATAGCCAAGGTACAATGTGTATGATAAGCATGATGTTGATAGGGTATTAACTCAAAAATCCCATCAAGAGCCAACTCAAAAATCTCATCAAGAGCAAACTCGAGAATCCCACCTAGTTGTGTTTGTTGTGTACGAATTATTGTGTGCGAGTTAAGAAGAAATTAATTAGCTAAAACTGGTGGTAGTCCCAAGTAATAATCCACATTGTCAAGTGCTAATGTGTCATGCTGTGGGAATTTTTCATTCTCCAAGGATGAAATCAAATATTTTTATGTACTCATTATGATTTTGGCCTAATCATTCTTTTTAGGTTATTAATTGCAAAGCATGTGAAAGGTTTTGTATGCCTTCAATCATCAGCTCAATTTCCCAGGAAATGGCACTGTAGGACATAATGACGAATCGTCATTATGATTGTTGTCTTTTGAAAGGGAAAGGAATTCATTTCGCATGAACGAAAGAGTTGGTGATACATGACGAATTTATTGCAAGAAGGAAACCATTGTCTACAACTCCAAGTCGAGAAAAGGCTAAGTGTTGCATGCAAAAGAACATCACTGTGAAGAGTTTTCTGAGTATGATGTTCATTGCAAACAACATTGAGTGTAGAATTTGCTGAAGAACCCAAGTGAGTTGCAAAAATATTAAGCATCAAAAAAGTCCACAAAATCCTCAAATGGAAGCACAAGGAGAGGCATCCCAAAGATTAATTGATTCCAGGTGTGCGATGCCAATGGCTAACATTTTTTATAACATCTCTTACACTTCATCTGGGATACTAGAGAAGCCAAAGTGGATCCGCACGCGGGCCATGGAAAAGAAGGTTCACAAGAACCAGGCTCTGATAGCGGAAGAATGGGATAACATTCATGACCCTATCCTTAAAACCAACCCTAAGAGTCCTAGGGAAGCAACTTGTGAGAAAATGAAACAAGCTAGTAGACAATAGTCTTTGGCGTACAAGCTATGGTTCTACAGTCTCCCATAGTATATGGTTCCTTTTGTGCATTACTGCCCGAAATTACTACACGAATGTGCTTAGCATTTCAACCCGAATACTAGCACCATTGAAGGCCAGAAACTAAGGATTGTGATTAGCGTGGACACTATCAGGGATATGCTATGCATCCCTACCAAAAGGGGCTCTAGAGAAATGGCTATGGGGACATTCACTATAGAGGGCCGGGAAGAGTTCTAGAGGATCAAAGATTTCATTCTGGACTTTTATAACTGAGAAACCAAAATGCCTTAAGGAAGATGTAGCAAATCCGCCGCAAATTCTGGCCGCATACATTACTTTTAGTTCAAACTTGCATGAGGCCTTCTTTATGATGGATTTTGTTTGCGGCATGGATAGTGATCGATATGTTCAGGAGTTTCAAATGGGTCTGGGTTTTCAGCTGAGAGGACAACATTCTCTATTCTGGTATGACTTCGTGGAGATCATTGTTCGGGAGATGCTAAACCAAATCAAGGATTACCAAATGCAACATAAGTTCAAGTTTTCTTCTCTCCTTGCTCTCATGTTTTTGCACCAGAACCCTGACTTCTTTAGAAATTGTATGGGTTTGGATTTTTTTGATGAAGGTGGAGTAAGAAGGTCGGTTTCTATGTGGAATCCCCTCCTTTCTACAACTTATGATTACTATGCATTTTTCAAGTGTTTCTTGACTCCAATTTTGTAAGATTTGATTGAGGATGGCAAGATTTATCAGCTTTCCACTGAGAAAACCGGGTGGATGCAGAGTTTTACTCCCAGCAATTAGTTTCTTGGGGAAGATCACATTTGTTAGGTTTGCATGGCTTTACCGAGGAACCATTCTAGATCTTGGTATGTGTTACAAATAGGGTGTTGGCCCTTGAGGTGTTTCGGCAACTTGCAATTATTGACCTCAACTTTTGCGGGGGGAAAAATAAGAAAGGTTTTTTCTTCTGCCCTTTGAGCTTTGGAACAGTGATAATGTTAAAGAAGAAAATGCATGGTATTCTAGAAGCGAAGCTGGATCATCTAGGGCTGGTATTAATTTGTGATAAATGGATATATAATCCCAATGATGACTTAGCGGAGCTAAACGTTAAAGTGATTCACAACTCCTGGCCTTACTAGGAGGCTCAGCGAAATCCACAGTCTATCTAGAATTCAATCTATTTGTGGACCTGGCCTATGTTCTTACTAAAGATAAGAGGCCACCATGGATCTCTTTCTATTTCCCTTTGGAGAAGACCAATTACAAGCTTAAAATGGGGGCCACCCTTCGTAATGAATTGGTCAAGCAATGGCAGTGGAGTGAAGAGAAAATCATAGACTTCTGGATTTATTGTCAGGAGACCAAATGCCTTAATGCCTAGTTCCAAGAGACAGATAAGGATGAAAAATTTGATGATATATGGAATAGAGGGAATGAAGATACTAATGCAAGTGATGATGAGGATGTAGATCTAGAGGAATCTAAGGCATATATAGTGAAGAGAAAGGAGGTGAAAACAACCCGAACACAAAAATCTGGAAAAATAACAAAGCAACTCAACAAATCTCCACTGAGAGTGTGGGTAACTACATTGTAGTTGGAGGTCTCACTACCACTTGCATGGGCTACAAAGATACCCAGAGTAACCCAACAACCTCCAGAGGTAATAGAGGTGGACAATTCTCCACCCGATAAGAGACTGCACATGGATGCAACTTCTAGAGAAGGCTCATAGAAACTTGCGACGAGCTAGGGATTGGAGTCCTCTAAAACTCAGGTATCTTTCTCTCCCTCTCTTCTTGCTTCACAATATTTGGTTACCTCTATTGTATCTGTACCCCTAATTACTTCAAGTGTTGGCTTTCCTTTTTCTACTTCCACAGTTGCAAGAGGTTTCTCCTAATTCTCCTAAAGCAAACAATTAGCCTTTACTCCCCCACCGTTTGTTCCACCTTTTTCTAGAGCCCAATCCACAACCGCCATTGCTACTCCTTTTAATCCCACTACATCGGATATGACTCAGATTTCCCAACATATGGTATCCTTTTCATCTCTACTACCGCCACCACTCCCCATGAGTCCTTCCATTTCCTCTCAGACTGGACCTTGGTATAACATTCCCCCATTCTCCCCATTAATGGTCTCTCTGCCAAAGAAGACATCATCGAGGGCCAGAACTCTCTCTTTCTCTTTTTCTCTTCCTCCCAGTGCGCCCTTCACTGGTGAGTTGATTAGATCACCAGTAGAATTTATTGGGGAAGGCAATAGAACAAAACCAACATAGGCTATCAAGGTCTAGAAGAGAAAAGGATGTAATGAAACCTACCAAGTCGTGTGTGCAAAACCTTTACAATGAAGTCTAGGGATTGTTACATTTTGCAACCATGACTCTGAACACCATCAAACCACAAGGTGAGATGCAACCCAAGGATTACACCATCCATGTTGTGTGAATCGATCTGTGTGCAGCCAGGCCGCAAGAAAAATTTGAACTGATGGAGGAAACCTAGTGAGTGGTGACTACTGAATTCCTCAAGCATAGTCGCCAACTGAAGAAGGAAGAGGAGCTCAAGAATTTCAAGGAAAGGATGGAGGTCCTACTGAAATAAGAAAAGGCAAGGGAAGCAGAAATTACATGAATATATCAACAAGTGTAGGTGGAAAGTGCCAAACTTTAAGCAGAACTTGCAAAGTTCCAGTCCCTAGATCCCAACCTGGTTGTTGGACTGTAGCAGAGGAACCAAGAATTACAAGATCGGTTGGCTCGGGAAAAGGGAGAAATGCAACATAAAACCAAACAACATAGGTAGTAGTGAGCTCAATTGGAGCAAGAAATGTAGCAGAAGGATCAAGAGCTCCAGGACAAACAAGCTTAGCTTGAAAAAGAGATCCGGGAAGTAAAGCTCTCCTTGCAAAAAGAGTCTAGAACCCAGAGCCACGCTAAGGAACTATTACGAAGCAAGGACATTGAGTTAGAAAATCTATAGGGACAACTCTCCATAGTAAACAAGAAAATTGAAGAGCTGACACAGGATGTCAGGTCAAGGGAGATGGAAATTGGTCTTTTGAAAAATCCTCCCCAACCCCTTGTTACCTAGTTGGATCTCCTTTTAGTAGCCCAAAAATTATATATCTCCTACTGGGAGAAAGTCAAGACTTTCTATCTGACTCTTCAACCAACGCTTCAATTCATGGTGGAAGCAACAAGTTTGAGTAGAGAGGTTCGTGGAACAATTGAATAGCTCCCACAGTTCATTACGGAGAGGGTGCCCAAGGTGGAGAAGTTGCTAGACAAGTTATACACGGTGGCAAATGAAGACTTGGTAAACACAAGGATTGAAGATCGAAGGCCAGCAACCAAGAAGGCTAAAGAATTCATCTGTTGTCACACGGTCATCCTCAATGCGAGTAGTTGCTTGACAACACTGAGTCAGACTATGAACAATATGCAGACGAAATTCTCCCAACTGACTCAGATGGGCTTGCCCTCCCTGTTTCTCTTTGATGATTTGGTGGCCACAATGGAGCACATTGCAACAAAAAATGAGGAAAAGCAGCGAGATTTATCTACTTTTCAAAAAAATTGTCAACCCCTCACTACTAAGGACATTGAAGGTGTCACCCATTAGATAGTTTGGTTGCTCTTTCAACTTGAGTCCAGGATCGGGATCTCCATGGAGCTACCCTTTAAAGAAGTAATCGATCTGCATGAGGCACAAGAGAATCTGTGTGCCATATCAATGCCATCTGATGCCAACTAGCTGCCTCTACAGACTACACTCTCAAAGCTCTAACTCCATTTCCCATTGAATAAGGCTCTGGTCTTTGAACCAAAAATATTGGGTTCCCATTCTGCAAGAAAAATGCCCCTAATAGTCGCCAAAAGTTGTGGATTAAAAATCCCTAGAGCTCCCTTCGGGTTGATTATATTGTTTTGCTTGACCCTAGCCTGCACCTCATATGTTTGTATATCTCTGGGCCCTTTTTGAAGAGTTTCGCCCACTTGCTTCACGTGTCCGTCGCACGCTCCTTGGAAAGATTTCCTCCCTTGCTTCTTTGTCGAGCCCCACCATGTCTCCATGTGTTAGTAGCATGGGCCTTTGTGAGCATGCTCCCCTTTGCTTCTCTACCGAACTTTGCCTGCATGCCACATAGCATCATTATGTAGGCACCTTTTGGCGGACCCCACAATCGGCACTCGAAACGAAGACTTCTCTACGTGTCTTCTCCATGGGAAATTTCATCACCGAAAGAGAAGAATGAACAACGAGCCCCATCCTGTCACCACATGTCCTAACCAACTCTATGGGTGAGTGACGCATGCCTGCATGGAAATTTTGTTGCTTCCACACTGGGACCATAGTCATCATTTGTAGAGGGACACATCTTGTTCAAAGGCGACTGCATCTTATGTTTTAGAATCTTTTTTGTTGCAATGACCATGGGAAATCATTGCGATGGACATCATTGCTTGTTCCTGGGAATATTTTTAGCTACTGGATCTCAAGCGGTGGGATGCTTTTCTATATATACTACTTCAACTTTTCAAAAATAATTTTGGAGAATACACAAAAAAATTATTGAAAGAAACCAGGGCTTTGTATTGTTTTTGATTGTTGTATTAAGACCCACAGACTATGCCATTTTTGTTCAGCCTTTCTGTCTCTTAGTTAATTGAAAAAACATTATACTGTGTTGTTATTGTACTGAGTAGTTTATGTGCATAACTTCTATAATTTCAATATAAGTTTGTTGATTTAGACCATGTCTTTGACTCTTCTTTTCAGTGAATGTGTATGGAAGTTATTTTATGCTATTTAATAGACTTCTTGGGTTTTTCATCTATGCTTTATGTTATTTCTAGACATGCAGATTGTTGAACGGGCCCTTAAATCTCACCAAAAGGGAATATTTTTTGTGCCTACTAACTTACATCTTGGCGCATCACCTTAGGTTAGATCTTTATTTTATATATTTGCTTCCTTTTCCCTTTCCAACCCCCCAAATATAGAAGGAGACGACTTCTGTAAAAAACCTAGAGGTTACTCAGTTTAGCACAATTGGTCCCCCCATTAACTAAGTTTCCCATAAGGCTGTTGCTTGGAATTTTTAGGCATCAACAGGTTTCACCCAAAACTATATGTGCCATACTAATAATACATGGTTTTGGGTGAAACTATTTAGAGTGAAATGGTTTCACTTGAAACTATTTTATTGGTTGAAAGTATGACACTACTCTATGTTTTTACCCTATAACATTTATCTATTTAGAATGAACTTCGATGAATGACTTGATAAATAAGAAACTTGTCATGTGTTAATGAAATTTCATCCTTGATATAACATCTAGAATGTGACTATCCATAAATAAACTTTATCATTATATTCCTCTTAATATACATAAGTACAACATGTGAAACACCTCAATTTTAGATAAAATTCATAGAGGGTACATAGTACCATAGTGCATAGCATAGTACAAGTAGGATACTTTAATTTCCTATAGTTTTTAGTCTCTCATGTAACTACAAATAAAATTGGATATTTCATATTCTACCTCACTTAAAGTTATAGTCTCCTATTTAATATTATTTATATAGTACTTAAGACACCACAACACTTGTCATATTAGGTGATACTTGTGAGGTTATTTTTAGTTAAAATTTCTATTTATACCAATGTATTTCACAAACATTGTAACTAACTTAAACCAAGCTTTAATAGTAATTATAAACCATTATGATTTATCATACTTTTTTTTGAAATCATATTCTTTAGTTTCTCGATTTTAGTAAAATTCCATATCAATTTAAAATATGATTGAAGAGTATGTGTAGGAAAATGGTGGACCAAAAGGGGGTCTTAAGTGGTTGCTCTTTTTTAAATCAAGAAAATTTGATCTTGGATGAGAAATTGAAGATGTTTACACTCAAAATTTGAAGATGCAACAAGAAAAAAATGTGTAGTTCTTCGAATCTACTTTCTAAACTACTATTTTTTTTTAAATGGTGGAGATTAAGGGATTCAAAGATGGGGGCCACACAAAGTGCTCTTGATTTTATCAAAAAAAACATAACATATCATCTAGTGTAGCCCCCTAAAATGCTAATTTTTTTTCATATTTCAAAAATCTCTTTAGTGAAAACTAAGCTAACACCATGTAGTTTATGCATTGTTTTTCTACTAATTTTTAAATGAATATATGAATTTTTAGTAATTTTCAAAGTGGACACATCTTAAAAAACAAAAAATTGAGTGTGACCCCCCCTAATTTTTTTGAAACTAATAAAACATAAAAAATAAAAATTTACTATGTATAAAATAGAGTCCAGTTTCTAAAAATGCAGTTTGTTTCAAATTTTAATAAATGGACAAAAAATGAAGCCAAAAATATTGGATACATATATTTTGACAGAAAATGGACACACTAACTGTAGACATTCAAATTTGACCACTTCAATATGGTCAAAATCATGCTCTTAATCATCCCTTTGCTCCGTCGAAATCATCCTCTTTGCGGATATTAATTAAATCGTTCACTTAATTAATATTATGCGTCCTGCCTAAGGTTTGTCTAAAGTATTTAATTTAATAAATACTTCCCCCTATTTCCTCTCTAAATTAAATAAATGTACCATTTTATTTAATTTGGTCATATTATCTTTTGAGAATTTTAAATTTATTTTTAAATTCTCTATTTTCTCTCTCATTGTCACATCCTCCAACTTTTGCAAGTTGGCCTCTAATCCCTCTTAGCATTCTAACCCTCTTTCTTAGTCATAATTAATTTATGATTAAGATGTGTGCACCCCTAATCATCATTAGGGTACCATCCTCCATAATTTCCCACTTGTCTCTAATGAACCCTCAATTAGGCTAATCAGGTACTTGCATGACCTTAATCACTCAATTAGGTCATCCCTAATCCCCATATCATTTATGGAATGTTTCCTTAGTCAATTTCATTAAAAGCTTTCTCTTTTTGAACAAGGCATCTCCATTCCCCATGTGAATTTTTAATTCACATTTAATCCCCCAATGCATTTAAGGGAATTTTAAATTCCTTCTCTCTTCCCCATGAGAATATTTGAGGAATTTTTAATTCCCCACTTGTCCTCTCACCCACATGGGACAAGTACCTCCTTTATGAGGAGATCTTGTCCCAATCCCAAGGTACTTTGTACTCCCTCCATGTCATGTCCTATCCTTCCACCTCATGTCCACATCATCCCTTTTAAGCCATATCACTTGCCACATGTCAAGATGTGAGGGCTTGTGAGTTCTCAACTCACCATAGCCCTAAATCTTGATCTTGGTGGCTCAATCTTAACCGTCCATTTCCCTAGAGATTTCCAAAATCTCTATAAATACCCCCTCTTTTCTCTCATTTTGGAGAGATCATGCATTGTATCCAAACTCTTGCAAAATTTTCTTAGAACCCATACTTAGCCATTTGCATGCTTGCACCCATTTGCATCCATTATTATATCATCATCTAGCTTGCATCTTGCCATCCAAGGAGCATACAACACCAAAGATCGAAGGCCAACCAAAGGATCGATTCGACACGAGGTAAAAGGTTCCACTTGTTTTTATTTTGTGTTGATTCCAACTAGGCTAATCTTGAGGTGTAGTTTGTTTTTAGTGTTATTTTGCACTACTTTGTTTGCTACTTATTTTCTACCACCCAAATTCGACCTATTACATTTCTGGCACGCTTGGTGGGACCCACAAACGAGTCTCTTGCTTTCACATTTTCTATTTTTTGAATTTTTGTAGGTATAGTTCACAGTTGAGCGGACCCGGTTTGATAGACAGGTGGACCCGTCCTCCACAGGCAGACTGAACCCTCTCCAGGGGTGGACCTACCCTCCCAGATTGCAGAAAGTGGTTTTTAAAAAAAATTCATAGTTGAAGTAGGATTTTAATCGCAATTGACCCAGATTTTCCCTCCACGGACATTCAGTTTTCCCTCATAGGCCGGTGATTAGTTCGACCTCCATGAGGACAACGGATTTTCCCTCACAGACAGCTAGATTTTCCCTCATAGATAGCCAGATTTTCCCTAGGTAGCTTTTTTGAAAAGGTGAAATTTTAATTTTTTAGCATTTTTTTGACTGTTTTAAGGGTTCTTAACCCCTAATTAGGAACATAGCAATTAAAAATATATCAATCAATCTTAATGTTGTGTTTTGGAGTAAGCTCTTGATATCCAATCCTTGCACCATTCAAGCGATCCTTGGGTGGCGAGGAAATCATAGCTTACCACCATGTCCTTGAGTCTGCCATTTTATTTTTCTTATTAGGACCTACTTGAGAGTTTCACATCACCCCAAAGGGGCCCGATTCCAACCATACTAAGCGGGGTATATATAAAGGAGAATGAAATTTGTACTCAATCCAACCGTTGTAATTGGTGAAGCTTATCGGGATGATGTGAAGAGTTGGTCTGAGCCTTTTAGGTTCCCGACTCACACTTGTAACGGGTTGGTGTTCATGGTTTGGGCCTCACATACCGGGTGTATATCGAGGACTCCCTAGTAGCCATGTTCATCCTAGATTAGAGGACTTTGTTGACCACTTCCTCTCTACTAGACTTAGGCTTGTGATTGCCTGATTTATCTTCTTTGTGCGAAACCAATGGTTGTCTGATTTCCTTCATTTTTTTTGCCATAGCCTTCTGATTGATGACCATTGTATTTTCAGTCCTTTGCCTTGGTCTTTTGTGTCAAAATTCAAGTTAAATCATCCAGGGGCAGACTTGCCCTAGAAATTGGTCATTTGGAGCCTATTTTTGGCCTAATTTCATTAGTTTTTCATCCTTGGGTGGACTTTCCTTCATCCAGGGGCAGACTTGCCCTAGAAACTAGTCATTTGGAGCCTATTTTTGGCCTAATTTCATAAGTTTTTCATCCTTGGGAAGACTTTCCCTCATCCAGGGGTGAACTTGCCCTAGAAACTGGTCATTTGGAGCCTATTTTTGGCCTAATTTCACAAGTTTTTCATCCTTGGGCAGACTTGCCCTCATCCAGGGGCAGACTTGCCCTAGAAACTAGTCATTTAGAGCCTGTTTTTGGCCTAATTTCATAATTTTTTCATCCAGGGGCGGACTTGCCCTAGAAACTGGTCATTTGGACCCTATTTTTGGCCTAATTTCATCAGTTTTTCATCCTTGGGCTGATTTTCCCTCATCCAGGGGCGAACTTGCCCTAGAAACTAGTCATTTAGACCCTGATTTTAACCCAGTTTCATTAGTTTTTCATCCTTGGGTGGAATTTCCCTCATCCAAGGGCAGACTTGCCCTAGAAACTGGTCATTTAGACCCTGATTTTGACCTAGTTTCATCAGTTTTTCATCCTTGGGTGGACTTGCCCTCATCCAGGGGTGGACTTGCCCTATAAACTGGTCCTTTGGAAGCTATTTTTGACCCATTTTCATCAGTTTTCATCCTTGGGCGGACTTTCCCTAATGCAAGGGCGGACTTGACCTTTTGACCAACCTATTTTCAGCCTATGGTGACCGTTTTTAGTCAGTTTTGCTCCTTGGTCGGACCTGAGCCTTGATTGATTAACTTTTCGCCAGCCAGAACTGTCACTCGGCCATCTCGATCACTCATCTTCTTGCTTCAAACTTATGTCCACCCGTTCAACAATCTGTTCATCACAAACATTCATCCCCTCAGCTCGTGCATTCATACACCCATTTTGAATTCACATTTTAGAGCTGTTATCTGAATTGACCTAGGTGTTCATCTCTGGTCGTCATCTATCGAAACCAACTTTGGATTGTCATCCGTCCTAAGTCGATCATCCTTGTTGGCCTAATCAATCCACTTCTATCTCAAGTAGGATTCGATGTCGTTATTATCAATCAACACCTACCATTATCAGGGATCACTCTTTCAATTGGCTTCAGATTTCATTCCTCGTCATCCACCCTAATTGATCATCATACCAAATCAAATCATTATATCACCCAATTTGGAGCAACTCATAATCTTCCAACCAACCCAACCCACATCGATCAAATCAAGTCACTCTTGTTGAGCCATATTCTTATCGACTAATCAAGCACCCAATCAAATCAATCCTTTTGTCACCAAATTCATCATAATCTATCATATTGCATGCTTGTTTAGACCCAATCACAAACAAGGAAAATGGTTGAACAACAATCCCAACCAAACATCCTTCCAGATCTGAACAATGCAACTAATGTCTCACAAGACCCCAATAATAGTGCAAACATCCCTTGGGATCCTCATAATGGAACATCATCACAATCCAATATCGATGGTCAAAACACATCACCCCCCGGAGATGAAAACATGATCATTCAACCCGAGGTTACATTTGAGGAACACTTTAGTAACCCTGTCAATGTGCAAATGACAGATCGCCTTCTTGAAAAACATGGTGAGGAAATCTTGGCTCACTTAATTGATAAGGGTGTTAAACTACTGTCAGGTACCGACCTATCCAAGTATGGCGGGTTCACACCTAATATACCTCAAGGTTCACACAATGTACCAGGTAGTTCATATGTCCCCAATGTTCCTTCCGTAGAAGGTTGGCACCAACCGGAATTCGGCAATGCTATTATGTATCTCGTTGGAAATCCCCCACATCCCGCAATCTCAGTCATAGGGGCACCCCAAACTACTGATCCCAATGATCCTTTTGCGTTTGGCATGTCACAAAACATCGTGCAACCACAACCACTAATGCTACCGACACCACCCCCTTCAAATCCACCTGTCGTCAACACTGGGGGCAGCCCTTTCACTGCATTGCCCCCACCTTTTGGGGCCCTAAACCAACCGTCACCTTCATATGCATCCCCATAGCTACCTCAATCTAATCTACCCCCTCCGCAAGTTCCCTTCGGTGCCCAACAACCTCCCTTGTAAAATCCCCCTACGTTATCTTAGCCACCCCAACAATAGTAACCACTATTTTCCATGCAACAACCACCATATCAATCGCAAAGCAATCCATCCCAACCTCCCACTTTGACCATATCTCCTTTCCTCACATCCATCCTATGACCGCGAGCTCAAGCATAGTACAACATGTTGTCTCGGCCCACGCAACATCTTGTGTCACATCAACAACCCCCACAACATCCGTATTACCAACAACAGTCCCAGCAGCAACCACCTTATGTGGCCTCCCAACAATCACACCAATTCCCCCATTATCAATAGGTCAATCCACAACATCACATCCAAGCTCCTCAGCAAACCACCTCACATCTTTATCAAGCGAATCCATATTATCCCCCACAACAACAACCCACGTATCAACAAATTCCCCCAGCATACCAACAAGGGATGTCATCACTCCACCGTATGAACC
Source organism: Sequoia sempervirens (assembly GCA_007258455.2). Lineage (NCBI taxonomy): Eukaryota > Viridiplantae > Streptophyta > Pinopsida > Cupressales > Cupressaceae > Sequoia > Sequoia sempervirens. Next base: position 12,635 of record VDFB02333213.1, on the reverse strand, counting down.
CATATCTAAACACCTTGCCGCTCTCTCAGCAGGATCCTCTATCATCCTACCATCCATTTCCACAACCAACCACCACTCAACTCAGATTTGCTAGAAATAAAAGCCGCTCTGAAAGATCTTCAGGTAGGGACTAGCAAACAATCATTCAAGTTCGAAGACATATGCCCATATCCGTTCGATCCCTCCATCTCATTGATCCCCTTCCCCAAACATTTTGAAATACCAAAATTTGACAGATACAAGGGGAACAAAGATCCTAAGGCTCACTTGCAAGAGTTCTACTCCCAGTGTCAGGAAGTTATGCACAACGATAATTATCTCTTGCGCCTGTTTCCCCGGAGCCTGACAGGCATTGCCCTGGAATGGTTCATGGCCCTTGAAAAGGGGTCCATAAAATATTTTGCAAACCTATCAGAAAAATTTGTATCCTACTTCTCCTTTAATTTGGAGGACATTGATACCTTAGACCTCCTCAAAGAGAAACAACAAGAGGGGGAAACCTTTTCCAGCTACCTTCAAAGGTGGCAGGTGTTGGCGAGCCGAATGAAGACTCCTCTAAGAGAGAAGGACATGGTCACCCTCTTTGTGGAGAACTCTCATCCCGACATGGCTCAAATTTTAGATTACATTGTGTCACCACTTTCGCGGAGCTAGTGGAAAAGGGACCTATCCTTGAACGTGCCCTTGTCGCCAAAGGGCACGTCAAAATATATAATTAGGATAAAGAAAGGTCCTTCAATGACAAGCCACGTTTTTGGAACAAGAACAAGAATGCAATAAATGACGGCGTCACTAATACTAAACATGTCCACGTGGCTAACACATCACAGAGACAACAACAATCCATACCTAACGCCATATCTGTACCGCAAGGGGCATCTCGTCCTCTTCTACAGTCAAATCAGAATAACCAGGGGAATGCTAAACGTCAGTACGCTCAACTAGGAGATCCCCTGAGTGTTGTCTTCAATAAATTGCTACAGATCAATTATCCAATCATGTATCCTATCACTAAGCCACTTGACAAATCCAAACCCAAGCCTGCATGGTTTAGGGAAAACGAATATTGCGAGTTCCATAAAATCAAAGGACACTCTTTGAATAAGTGCCACGGTCTAAAAAACTATATCCAAGACCTCATTGATTGAGGAGATATCAAGGTTGACCCAGTCAAGCTTCGTCGTCTAATGCTCAATTACAGATATATCAAAACACCTTTCCAAACCATAATCAAGGCCCAAGCACCTCCAACAGTAATCCCCAAGATAACAACACAAATAATGTAAGCTATAAGAATGTACCCTTCAATTACGAGGGTATTATTCATTATATTAAGCAGGTAGAGCCCTGGGTGTCTATGATACATGTCAAAGCCAACGACCCTCAGTGTGCTGTCACTACACGGTGAGCCCGCATCACTGTCCCTGCAACATCCACACCGCCCAATCGACTTCTGTAAGCTCCCAATACAACCTCCTTGATCACTCAGGAAAGACCCTTGCCCATATCTCCATTTTGGATTTGCTTAAGTCTTCTCATGTACATCAAGAAATTCTCAATAGAGCCTTACAGGAAACCCATGTACCTAATGGCATTGATCCCACATGATTCCAAGCTTTGGTCGAACACCTGGCTTTATCTTATCAACTGCACTTCTGCCAGAATGACATGCCAACTATTGATATCAATCATAATCGCCCCTTGCATATCGAAGTCATTGTTGTCGCCACTTAAAATAAAGAGGGTCTTGGTAGATAATGGCTGCGCCCTCGAATTTATATTACTCTAAAATTCACAAAACAGGTGGGGTATACTCAAGCAGATCTAAGTAATCAGATCATCACCATCAAAGCCTATGATAATGCAAAAAGGAATTCAGAAGGAATTATCAGTCTTCCTATCCAAGTGGGACCTGTGGTTCAACACATTACCTGTCATGTCCTTGATCTAGACTTTCCATATAATCTCCTCCTTGGCCACTCGTTGCTCCATGCTATGTAGGCCATCCCTTCCACGTACCATCAGTGCCTAAAATTTCCTGTCAATGGACAAGAGGTCACCATCTACGCTGACCCCAACCATTTGAGTATTGCCGCACTTTAGAACCATCCTTTCCCCATCTACATTACTATCCTGTGGTGGAAATGGGGGCATCTCAGTCATCATCCGCTAATCCACCCTCCACCACGATAACCACTCCATCTCCCACCACTAATCATGCGAAAGTCGGATCATTGAAAAGGGTGTGGTGAATATGAAATGCATACTACTCTCAATGTAGCAACCACATACTTGTCACCACATGAGTATGGTCCAGCCCTCACCGTTGCTCCAAAGAAGACAAGGCCATGCACCTTGATTGGTAAAACATCCCTACCACCACTTTTCACATCCCCTAGTATCCGAGATAGATGCAGCGGGAAGAGGATATAAGTCAATGGGTATACTGAGAAGAATCCCAACCAGATCCCCCTCTAAAGGAATATTTTCAAGAAGCATATCCTTGGTCAGCTAAGTTTGTAGAAAAGTATAACTACCAAGGTAAGGGTCTGGGTAAAGAAGAATAGGGGCGGTTGCAACCTATTGATACGTCAAAGTTGTTGAAGAACATAGGCATCGAATATGATAAAAAGCAGAAAGGCCCTGCAATATCGTCTAATACCTCTAATAGCGTCGCCATGGACAATGGCTCATTGGAAGACATACTCAAGGAGGAGTCCATCATACGTGCATACGATGACGTCGATCACATTGACCTATCATCCATGTTTGAATTCCTATCAGTCTGTACCATTAGCCTATCCCTTTGTCACCCCAAGCTTATTGATTGGGATCTACATAATAGCACACTTGTCAATATGTCTATAGATACATATGTCAACCTCATGGGATTGGGGGAGGATGAACACTCCAATCGCAAAAATAAGAATAAGAAAAATAAAAAGCGGTCATCTAGTGAAAACCTCACTGAGACACTTCCTGACCTTGAAAAAGTAAAAATAAAGGACGCATCTGATGGCAAAAACCTTGAGGAGGTGCTAGAAGATGGAGATGTTCATCTTCCCCTTGTGGGAACTCAGTTATCTGCTCGATCATCCATTCTAATCAAGGAGACTCAAGAAGTTAATCTGGGTACTGCTGAAAATCCTAAGATCACTTATGTAGCTAAATCACTCTGAGCAGTATCGATCAATGATGCGGCTACTTCAAGAGGAATCATTAACTTTGCTTGAGTATTATTCGGACATGCTTGGATTAGACCTTGCCTTAGTGGTTCATCATCTAGGCGTTCACCTGAATGCAAACACATCCAAGCGAAGCTCCACAAATGCATCCACAGAGTGGCATTGTTAGTCAAGAAGAAGTTGGAGAAGTTACTAGATCTTGGGGTTTTTGTCGGATAATTGATTACTCTAAGTGGATCTCCAATATAGTGCAGGTTGCTTTAAAGCCAAATGGGGAGACATTCATATTTACTGGAACTTAAGGGATCTTAACAAGGCTTTGTCAAAAGATGACTTCCCTCTACCTAACATTGACATGTTGGTCAACCTCATGGCCAGGGACATGAGATGCTATCCCTTATGGATGGCTTGTCACGGTTATAATCCCGATTCGAATTGCGCGAGGAGACCAACACCAGGCCTTCACAATACCCTTGGGGTACCTTTTGTTACAATGTTATGCCCTTTGGTCTCAAAAATCGAGGGCAACCTATCGGAGGAGGGCAATGGCCGGTCATCTTCATGACCTCATCCATCATCATGGAGGATTACGTCGATGACTTGTTAGGGAAATCCAAAACACGAGCTTAACATCCTATCGTCCTAAAAAAGATCTTTGAATGGCTAGAGCATTACAAGTTGCGGCTAAATCCAAAAAAATGTGTTTTTGGGGTTACCTCAGGAAAACTATTGGGTTTCATAGTCTCCCGAAGGGGCATTGAAGTTGATCCCGCCAAGGTGAAAGCTATTCTGGACATGCCACCTCCACGCACTCTGAAGCAGCTAAGAAGTCTCTAAGGAAAGATGCAATCCATCTGTCGGTTCATAGCCCAGCTCGCGGACAAGTGTCAACCATTCCCTCATCTTCTAAAGAAAGACTCCACCTTCCAATGGAACCAACAGTGTCAGATAGGGTTCGATAAAATCAAGGAATATTTAGCTCATCCCCCGATTTTGATGCCACCTATTCCAGGGAAACCCCTCCTGCTTTACATCTTTGCCACTTCAGTTGCGCTAGGGGCATTGTTGGCACAACATGATGAGTCCTCTAAAGAGAGAGCGATCTATTACATCAGTCGGACACTGGTCGGCTATGAATTAAACTACTCTCCCATGGAAAAGGCCTGCCTCGCGCTAGTCTTCAGCACACAAAAATTTTGACATTACATGCTCAGCCACCCAGTCAAATTAATTGCTAAAATTGATCCACTGAAGTATTTGTTATCTAGGACCACTTTGACTGGCCGCATGGCCAAGTGGGTCATGCTCCTGAGTTAGTTTGACATAGAGTATGTGGAACGGAAAGCCATAAAGGGATAGGTCATAGCTGATCAGTTGGCTGAGGCACCATTAGTAGATGCTTACCCTCTGGACACTGAATTCCCAAACAAAGAAGTCTACACAGTTGCAAAAGCACCAACTTGGATGTTGTATTTTGATGGCGCATACACTCATAATGGATCAGGTGCAGGGATTTTATTAATTACCCCTCAAGGTGACTACATTCCAAAATCATTTAGGATAGCATTTCCATGTACCAACAACATCATAGAGTATGAAGCTCTCCTAACCGGCCTCCGAATTGTAAAACAGTGGCATATAACTTGCCTGAAAGTCTTTGGTGATTCATTGTTGGTCATCAAGCAAGTTAATAATGAATTCCTCACAAAGGACGATAAATTGTTACCCTATAAGTGCATGGTGGATGATTTCAAGAAATATTTCACTTTCATACAATTTGACCAAATTCCTCGGGTACAGAATAAAGCGGCAGATGTAATGGCCACTATCGGTTCCCTAATTGACATGCCTAAAGACCGAACAGAATGTGAGTTTCTTGTCGAACAACTTTTAATCCCCGCATATGATATCCCTAAGACTGATATGGTGTGCGATATCATAGGTCCTGCCTCCCCCTGGTACCAGGACATATATACCTATCTCCATGATAATATCATACCCCCAGAACTTACACGCAATCAACGCAAGTCCTTTATTCATCGCTCTTCCTGATACATCATTGTCGGTGATATGCTTTATCGTCGTGGGTATGATGGAATCCTCCTTAGGTGCTTGAATGAGACTGAAGCCCACACGACACTAACAGAGGTACATGGTGGTGTCTGGGGAGCTCACTCAAACGGTATGGCTCTGGCGAAAAGAATTCTCCGAGTAGGATACTACTGGCCTACACTAGAACATGATGCTTGTGAGTTTGTGAAGAAGTGTCTTCCATGCCAACAACATGCAGATTTGATTCACACTCCAACACAAGATCTTCAACCTCTCCTCGCACCGTGGCCTTTCTCTCAGTGGAGTTTCGACTTGATTGGCAAGATTTACCCACCATCATCTGACGAACATACATTCATAATCACTGCCATTGAATACTTTACTAAGTGGGTGGAAGCCATGCCGCTTTCATAGATAACTGGTATTCAGATCTCGAAGTTCATCATGTACCATATTCTCTGCAGATATGGTATCCCATCCACCATCCTTTCCGATAATGGAAAACCCTTCAAAAACCAAGCCATGAAACACCTCTGTGACACCTTTCACATCCAGCATCGTTGGTCGATGCCTTATTACCCCCAGGGTAATGGTCAGGCAGAGGCAACCAACAAGACCCTCATCCGCATTCTTAAAAAGGTTGTCAATAACACTGGTCGAGATTGGCATCTCCATATTCACCCCGCCTTCTGGGCATATCGCACCTCCATCCATACCCCTAAAGGGGCCACTCCCTATTCTTTGGTTTATGGTGCCGAAGCCATCTTGCTAATTGAAGTTGAGATCCCATCACTGAGAATTTCCCTAAAAAATCTTATCAATGAGGAGGACGCTCCTGTTGCACGACTTGCACACCTGGAGTTACTTGATGAAAGGAGAATAAAAGCCTACAATCACTTGCAAGCGTACCAGAATCGCCTTAAGCGTCAATACAACAAGAAGGTTTGCCCTCGATAGTTTTAGATAGGTGATCTTGTCCTCAAGGAGAATCAGCGTACTCAGCAAGACCGACACAAGAAAGGAAAATTTGAGGCAAATTGGTTGGGGCCCTATATCATAGCCGTTAAATATGGATATGGGGCATACAAGTTGACTACTCTTGAAGGAGATCCCCTTGACGAACCCATCAACATAATGCATCTCAAGAAATTCTATGCCTAAGTCCACTTGGTAACCCCACCTATCAAAATATCAAAAAAATCAAAAATCAAAAATCAAAATCAAAACAAAAAATCAAAAAAGCAAAAAAAATCCAAAAATAGTAAAGAAAAATAAGTTCGTCCTATGGTGAAAACCACCTTTTGGTGGCACCTTGGATAAGTATGGATGGTGAAAACCTGGTTACAGGCATCATCTGTAGAGGGCTTAATCATTATCTACCTAGCACCCTAGTTATTCTATGCTTTCATTCCGCACTATCGTCCACATCCATCTCATCCTCAATCGCTTGGTATATTTTGTGTGAGCATTGGACGACCCGTCTAACCTATCCCCCTATCCTGAGCTTTTCAGTATCCCGCTCTGAGCTTATGTCATTCATCTCATCGGCAGTCAGTCTGTATTATCACATAGGTTCATCCATCATGTCGATCATCGTCTAAGTCTCATCCTGTCATACACCTGTCAAACTATGTTGCCCCTGCGCCATCACGTAGGCAAGGCTGACCATTTGATCTACCCCCGGGGTATTCTGACCATCACGTCTTAGTCCTCCATCCTTCACCTTCCTCATCCTCTTTTCGCTTTTAGTCCATGGTCTTTTCATGAACTACGAGGGCTCTGCGCTTTCATGTAGGCAAGGCTAATCTTTGATCAGCCCCCGAGCCCCTAGGTCTATAGGATATGTCAGTCTATGTCCTTGTTTGGTTCGTTACTCTCAGTTAAACTCCCCTTTTATCAAGATATTTGATTAATGAAAGATATATGGCATCAAACAGGGTCATTCTAGTATAGTATCCATCTTTGGTCTCAACAAGATGCATCCTTCCTAATAGACCTCATCAACCTCATCCATCACCTTGACCCTATGGCAAAGGACATTTTGATATTGATTATGATCTTTTGACATTTTGGAATTTATTTGTCATTTGAGCTCCTTATCATCACTTGTCATGGTTGCCTTGATCCATCATATCATGGTGCGCTTTGACTGGTCGACATAGGGGCATATCTTGATTTATTTATTTTTATTTGTCTTCTCAGTTGTCCCACGTAGTACCCACCAAGATCCCTGAGGTCTTGTGTTATGCTGGGGCATCCTTGTGTGTTTGTGGTTATCCTAATACCTGGCCTGACCAAGGTCATCGTGACCTTGGGGTATTGGGATAGCCTTCTTGTTTGATGTGTTTATTTCATGCATTGGACACTAATCTACCTTGGTCATTTATACCTTGGTGTATCATGTCCTCTACTATAGCAAAAGTCAGTGCTCCAAAGATGGTGACTCATATTAGGATTGCATTTCATCGTCTGTTGCATTGCTTTCGCCCTATGATTTTGGTTGTGCAAGTACTTTCCCCCGTCCTCTCCCATTCTTCTCAGGATACTAAAGGTTTTTGATAGATGAAAGCTTATACCCCTTTTTCACAAACCACTACATACCCATCTCCCATTATCATGTCAGTTCTTATTGGCACTTATGACCATGTGTTATTTCCTTTCATCATTGCTTCATTTGCATCTCATATTGTATTTTGAAATCAACCTTTCTACCTTCTAAGCTAGCCCATTTTGAACAAGCCTAAACCAAAGCATTATGAAACACCACATCAAACAAAACATCATAAATTTTCATTATGCAAGTTATCTTCAAGGGGCTTGTAAATTCCTTGGATGGCATGCTTTTTATCATTTGTAGATTTCATCTCGTTTCTAGACCTTATTTTGTTTTCCTCATGAACATTCCTACGGTTAATAGGAATATTTTGTTCTACATCCACATGCACAATATGATTTTCTCTTTTGACATAATATCCATCAACAATTCTAGATTTGTGTTTTACAAACACACTCTCTATAATAGACAACACAGATTCATTGTGATTTTTCACTTTTCTCACACAATATCCTTTATAAGTCCCGTTCAATTCTTCAGTTAAAGAAATATGCTCATCACTAGAATTTCTCTTTTAATATTTTTGTGGCTCACTATGATATCCAACTTTTCCCTCCCAACATTATTTGGAAACCATTTTCAATTTCCCAATCTTCTAGTTTGCACACATGCATCTAGAGGCATTTTATCAAATAGTTCATGTGTAACGATTTTTCCTTGAATATTATTTACATTGTCTTGCCCCTTGAAATATACACTTCTAAAATCAATCATTGCACTTTGAACCTACCCATTTTTCTTAGCAGTTGAACATATTTCCTTCATAGTTGGGTATTGGAATTATTGCAAGGTGTTTTTGTTTGTTGCTGGCTATTTTTTACTTTGTTTGAGTTTGGGAAGCCATTGTTTAGTGCTTAAAACCATTGCTGGGATATTTTAAACAAGTAAAGGGTATTTGAAGACTTACCGAGGCATTTGAGAGCATGTTTGGGCATTCAAAATCCTTGTTGAGGCACTAAAAATAATTGCAAGTCATTTTTACTGAGTGTTGGGTGTTTTTGTATGCGAATAAAATAATTTTGACAATTTATTATGCTAAAAGCCACCCAAAAGCCTTCCTCCACAAGGCCACATCATATTTAAAAGCTGCTCTTCTTTATATCGCGTTTTTGGACATGATGGGAAATTACGAGGTTGCATCAACGCACTGGGCATTTGATTGATTACTTAAATTAATGTGGCACTTTCCTATTACAACATTAGGAATACAAACAACACATTTTTATGTTGAAGAATTGTTTTGTAGATGTGTCACACACGATGAGAGTTTTTTAATTATATAATTTTTCGTGTGGGAAGGAAAAAATAAACATTAAGTTGGACGCCCCTTTTTCCATGATTTAAAATGTTTTTCTCTCACATGGAAAATAAAATAAAGCTTGGATGCCTCCCTCATAACATTTTAAAATTAATAGAAAACTGTTTCAAAATTTCAATAAAATTTAATGGAATTGGTAATTAAATGCATTCTAGTCGAAATGACGAGATTTATGCTATTAACTTGAATGATGTTTGGAGGTTGTGAAAATTTGTGAGGAGCACTTATATTTGTTGGAGAATCTTGTACAATCATTGGAGTTTGAACTACACCAATTATCGAGAGGTCCTTTGTAATGGGGACCATTCTACAAGCACTTAATTTTTTTATGACCACAAAACTTATCTAACGACCATAAAATTAAATTTGTAGGCTTATCTTGACTTATGAATACTTGCTCCACTACCAAAACTAAAAAAAGTATTATTTTGACGATGCTCTATTAACTTGCCCATAAGTGCCAAAATATTAAAATCAGGCCCAAAACTTATTCAGCCACTCTGAAAATGGAGGTGGAGGCTTGTTTTGAATTATCAAAAATTTCTACTAGATAGATTCTAGATACGAGGTCTAGATCTTGAGATTTTAATGCCAGACATTTTGGGCTAACATGCCATCGCAGGTCTTAAAAATAAGCTTTCACTTTGAAATTAAGGGTCACTCTATCTAGGAAATGGGGCATAAAAACAAGTTCCAACACACCCTAAGCACCTTTATGAGACATTATGACTAATCAATTTCCATGGGGTGTCAATAAAAAGAGTACAAGTTTCAAGTGGGGCCTTCCATAGATTATAACCAAAGGGGAATGTATAAATGAGAAGAAAATTTTGAGTGTTTGAAGTTTAGAGATTGCCTCTTGCATATGGAAACATAGGGTTAGACCAAAACAATAACAAATTGTAACAACACATATTTTTAGTTCATGTTGATGATTAAATCTCTGTGATGCTCCTAATTAGGTGCCTAGAATGGTGTCACACATAGACAAATACATAATAGATTCTTCTCTAAGCTCTTTGGTTGGATGTTTTTTTCACATTCTAGTATTATTTGAAAGGAGTGAATGACTATATTTAAATATAACAACAAAACACATAAATCAACACAATGTGCACTGAGTCAAATCATAATGATTAGTGGAAGAAAACTGATGAGATTTAATTTAAATTGAAATTTTAAAAGTTTAAAGTTCATATTTACAACTATATGTTGGAATTGTTGCCTCAATCTCACAGGCTGAAACCTCTGAGAAAGCATGGTTGCTGAGACTGGTGACATGTCTGGCCAACTAGCAGTAGTAGCCTTGTTGAATCAGATCAGGTCGCTGTGACCTTGCAGGAGTCTCGCTGAACGCTTTTACTTTGGAGCCTATTGCTGTGATAGTTTGTTCGTTGTAACCTCTCATCGATCGGGGAGATCTCTGGCCAACAGGCCATTCTATCGGATATCGAGGAGAGTCTTGGGTGTTCGCTATGAGCTCTCAGTGATGTCTTAATGTCTCGCTGATAGCGTTTGGTTTGAAGTCATCGGGGAAACTCTCGCCGGAAGGAATACTATCGGTAAGAAGTCTTACCGATGAGGGAATGTCACACCGAATATATTCTCTCGAGGAAACTCAAAGGGCTTCGGGAAGATGTCCCAACGACCGATGAAGGTCTTGCCGATGGGGACACACTTGGAGGCATCGGGGTAACACTAAGGGTTCGCTAAGAACTCTTAGCGATGGACAAAAGTCTTGCTGACCGTTCGGTGCTCGATGAAACATAAGGATCTCAGAGTAAAGTCTCACCGGCGATGTATGTCTGGCGATAGATGTGTGCACCGAGTAACATAAAGTTGAGTTTGGTAGTCCCTCGGCGAAAGACATCGAATGTCTTACCGGACCGCTAATAACACCAGTAACGCTGGAACATAACCTCCCTCGGGATGAAGTCTCATCGACCGCTGGGATTCTTTAGAATAAGCGCCATAGGCATGGACGCTCACGAAAGTTTATATGTCTTGGCGACATGGCGTAAAGTTGAGCCGAGCAGCTCGACCTCGATGAAACGCCTTGCCGTGATAGATGGACTCTTTACGAGGATACGTCGATCGTGGTTGGCATCGGGTATTGCCGTATTCCCACCGATAACATGCCTTTGAAGTCGCTTAATCGGTGCGAGACTCTTCCTATGTGGCGCCTCGCGGGACCAACCGTAGGAGCTGAATGGGAACCGTTGGAAGTTAGTTTGATGTGGCCATTCTGAGAGGAAGCTTGACAGACAGAAACGAAATGAATATAGCCTGGAAAAGCAGATGATGCTTGGTTGGATTCTTTGACACAGGTGATCGATAGAATTAGGGCTGAGTGGCTGGTTGAAAGGCTAAGGCCATGAGGCCGAAACAGAGGAAGTGAGAGGCAGGGTTATGCTGTCGATTTCTCTCCTGATCAAGGATTGAATGCCATGGTTGATCTCTCGTGTTGATCTGTACTGTATACTATGTGAGGGTATTGCAATAGTATGAAGATTGTTTGGTTTGAGAGGTTGATCAAGAAATGTACAGAGGGAGAGTTGGTTACCAGATTGTATCTAGAATGAACAAGATGTAATCTCTGAAAAGGCTATGAGCTTGAGTTGTATTGTAACCTTCAGTTGCTGAATAATACAATGGCTCAATCTTTGGAGTGTGGGATTTTTTACCCAAAAGGGTTTTCCCCATGTAAATTTGTGTGTTTTGGTTTTCTATCTTATCTTTCATCTGTTAATGGTTCTGCTACTAGAATCTATTATTGTATGATGTTGAATTTACATGTGCTTCTCTTAGAAGGATCAATGTGGGAAATGAATTGTGTCTGTTTCCACTTTAGGACATAGTTGTTTGTGTCTTTGAGGTAATCTAATTGAAATTGAAGTTACCAAAGGCACTACTGTTCTTGGAGGTTTCTCTGAGATGCACTAAATTTTCCTAACAAGTGGTATCAGAGCCTTCTTTTGGTTGCTGGTTTTGGGTATTTCTCTTGTGAAGATTTCTTAGCTTGATAGGCTAGAAGAAATCTGGAGGAATGAACTGATTTATTGATCCTTTGGTGAGTGGAAGTCTTGTGATATTCAGAGACAACACGCAGCTTGAAGGATGGTGGAGATGGAGAAGGGAGTTGATCATGTTGCTTTGATGTGATCTATGTCTCCTGATTGGTAGCAGTATATCTTTGGTGTATGAGGTGGATTTATTTGCTCTATGGCTGTGTAGCAGTAAAGCTTTCATATTGGGTGTCTGTTTGAGAGGCTCCTTGATGATATGGAGAAGCCTAGTTTGTTTCTCAGCCATGGAAGAGAGTGCTTATGCTAGGTGGTGTTTCCTGGTGTTGGAAGGCACAGTTTCCTGTTAACCTCGAATACATAAAGGCTACGAAGTTAATCATTATATGATTTGAAAATCTTCTGGAATAGCCTTTTCTCTCTTTCTCGGATGCATGTACATG